>PITA01012465.1:0-61861 GCA_004023965.1 Spilogale gracilis | reverse complement strand
ATTTTATTTATTTGACAGAGAGAAACACAGCCAGAGAGGGAACACAAGCAGGGGGAGTAAGAGAGGGAGAAGCAGGTTTCCTGCCAAGCAGGGAACCCGATGCGGGGCTCGATCCCAGGTCTCCGGGATCATGACCTGAGCCGAAGGCAGTCGCTCAACCAACTGAGCCACCCAGGCGCCCCTCTTGCCCATTTTTTGATGTGTTCATCTTCTTTTTGGGTGTTGAGTTTGAGTAGTTCTTTATAGATCTTGGATACCAGTCCTTTGTCTGTAGTGTCATTTGCAAATATCTTCTCCCATTCTGTGGGTTGCCTCTTTGTTTTGTTGATATCCCAGGTCTTTCAATGGGTCTCTTATCCATCTTCCCAAGTCGTAGGTGTTGCCAAGCTGCATATCCTTTAGTTACATGATCTAGAACAAGAGAGATCCTGGTTTCTGCCGGACCGAGAAGCCTAGCATTTACTGAAGAGTACAGAGAGCCACAAAATAGTGTGGGTAGCAGCAGCAGTGTATGAGGTTGGGGCCCCTTAGAATTGTAGAAATCCCCTCTTACACCATTGGAGGGAATGCAAGTTGGTGCAGCCGCTTTGGAAAACAGTGTGGAGACTCCTTAAAAAATTAAAAATAGAGCTACCATATGACCCTGCAATTGCAGTACTGGGTATTTATGCCAAAGATACAGATGTAGGTAAAAGAAGGTCCATATGTACCCCACTGTTCATTGCAGCAATGGCCACAATTGCCAAGCTGTGGAAAGAGCCAAGGTGCCCTTCAACAGATGAATGGATAAAGAAGATGTGGTACATATATACAATGGAATATTACATGTCCATCAGAAAGGATGAATACTCAACTTTTGTAGCAACATGGACGGGATTGGAGGAGATTATGCTGAGTGAAATGAGCCAAGCAGAGAAAGTCAAATATCATATGATTTCACTTACTTGTGGAGCATAAGGACATAAGGAATAACATGGAGGACAGTAGGAGAAGGAAAGGAAATGTGAACTGGGGTGAATCAGAGAGGGAGATGAAACATGAGAGACTTTGGACTCAGAAACAAACTGAGGGTCTTGGAAGGGAGGGAGTGAAGGGATGGGTGAGCCTGGTGGTAGGTATTGAGGGCACATATTGCATGGAGCCCTGGGTGTGGGGTATAAACAATGAATCTTGGAACACTGAAAAAATAAAATAATGTAATAAATAAATGTAAAAAAAGATGTAGATATAAATTTTAAAGGTATTATCTTATCCATTTCTCAATGGCATGAATGAAATGATGTGCACACTTATAGGTGATATGAATCAGAACTTAACATGTGGATTTCAAACTGAAGCATCTCCTAGAATCAGGCAAGTAACCACGGTCAGAGAAGTAGTCTGTGCAGGGCAGTAGGGACGGGTAGGGACTGAGGCAAACCAGAAGCACGTGACCTGTTTAGGGGAGGTGGCCACTGTCTGGTTCTGGCTAAGGCATGCCAGCTGGGAGAATGGTCAGATCTTTTGATTTTTCAAGAGAAACTGGCAATTCCTACATTCATGGGAAAACTCCTTCTCTAATCCTCTTGTCAGCACAAAATAAACATTGTCATGGCATAGATGCAGCCTGGGGACACTAGTTTCTGTCCTGAGCTGGGGAGGAAATTTCTACTTTGGACTAAGCTAGAATCCCTAAGAACTTCAGAACATGGTTTTCTTACCCAGTTAGCTAGGTTGGGCTTCAGAGGACGACGAATTCCTGTGTGAGGAGGTCTCGAGTGTTGGCACTCAGATCCAGCTACTCAGAGCGAAGGGCGGAGCATTGTGGTGAGACTGTTGATGATGTGGCCAATGCTGTCTGTGCAGAAGGGGATCCTTCCTAGTCTGGTTGCTTCTTTGCAGTCATAAGTGTTTGTTATCCAGCTGGACATTTAAACTGTGGGCAGAGATGAAGTCCCTGAGAATAAAGACTCCATGGGTCTTGGGGTGTGCCCGCCCTGGCATCTCTGTGGCACCTGTGGCCTGTCTGCACCTAGATCAAAGGACCAGGGGCTCCCTGTACTGCCCTGCGGTTTCCTTCAGAGCTCTGAGTTGCATGAGAGATGTGCCCCAAGCTGCCTGGTGTGCCTTATGTCTTTGTGGGAAATGCAAAAACAACAACAACAACAAAAAACCCCTCACAAGACTCATGTCTTCCTGCCTTCACTTATTTACCTGTACAGTGGGAATACAACCTGCCTTAATTTGAGTCCCTACCGAAGCAGATCCTGAGACAAGTATTTGGTGCACGTGGCTTACTGGGGAGTTAGTATCAGGAAGCACACATGAGGAAGTGGGCAATGAAGGGACAGGGGACAGAGATGAACCTATAAGGAATGTTAAGGAACTGGTCACTCTGTGGACCCCAGAGGCTCAATCCCTTGGGGACCTTCTGCCACACCTCTGAAGACCATGTTGGTAGGGGACATGGATGCTGGGGCATTTGTCTTTGGACCCTCCCTCCCTTTGGTTGGGGCTGCCCATGGGAGGGTGATGGTGATGTTAAGTTCCTCAGTTTTCTGGGTTGTACCTGCTTGCAATGGAGCCCCCTCCTGTGAGGGCAGATGAGAAGAGGTGCTCACGGTAGTGAGCTGTCACTGGAAACTATTTCTTGCAGCTGCAGGTGAGCTCAGGTGGGCCAACGAACTATGGGGTGAGGCATCAGCCACACCTGTCTGCTCTACAGCTCCAGGAGAACGTGACCTCTATGAGGAATAGATGGAACGTGGTCGTCTGGGACAAAGTGGGGCTGGACGTGGGCTTTGCTCCTTTTGCTGAGATTCTGTCTCTTCCTCTAGGTTTTCATCTCTGCCTTTTGTTACTCTGTTGTCTCCTCTGAATTCTTGTGGATGACCTGGGGTCCTCCAGAGTGTTCTTGTGGAGGTCTGCAGTCCTTTCAACGGGCTTCTGGGGGCACAAGTACTATCCTGATTTGGCCAAGACCAGTGGAGGATCTGGGGTATTCTCTGCACATCATACGTGCAGCTAGAACACTCACCATTTAGCCATTCAAGTATTACCTTAAGCTTCCCTGATATGGAGCCGTTCGTAATTCCACTGAAGGAATGGAGGTTGAATTAGTTAGGTTGAAAGGGCTGCTTGCAGGATTAAAGTTTAGAAAGTGAGACATCCTGGCCACCTGCATCATTAGGCATTTAACACGTGATTCCATTTATTCTTGGCAACAGCTCTGTGGGCAAGTATTCCCTCCTTTGGACCAATGAATACATTATATATCTTGAGTGGTAGCAAAAACAAGTGGGTGCAGGGATTTTAGAAGAGTTCAGGATATGTCTCCTGGGATTGTCAGAATTTGTTCCTTAAGACAAATGGAATGAATCTTAGAGTGTGGTTTCTGACTGGCTGGTGGTAGTTGCGTGGAGCGCTGTGTTGCATGGAGAGTTGGCTTGGAGCACCTGCCCCCTGCATGTGGACGAGACAAAGCGATGTCTGTGTCACGTTTCTGCTCTGCGGTTGTAATTCTTAGTTATAACCTCAACAGTGTGAGTCAGTGCTGAACGCCCTGGACAGTGGTTAACAGGATTTGAAAATGAAAATATTTCACAAGAAATTGAAAGTCTGAAAACTTGTCTAAGTCCTAACGTCTATGATTTGAAATCAAACCATTCCATATCCAATTTCTTTCGTTTACATATTTCCATTCTGCTTCTCTGAGCTCAGAAATAGGAAGGGCCTTATTTTTGTGAGCTAGTAAATGTAGGCTCTGAGGTTAAATTCTGTAAATTCTGAGTTGACTTGACTGTATTTCAGCCATGTCCTGGCTCTGACCACAGATGCTCTTCGGAAAAATGGCAGAAATGGGGTTTTGTAGAAATGAACATAAGGGAGATAAGAAAGATTGGCAGGTATTAAAACAGTAGAAGCAGTTAGAAAAGTACAAAGCATAAATAACAATGTTTTTATTTATAATTTTATTTATCATTTATTTATATACAAGTATGTTTAAATTTATAAATATAAAATATTACTTATATTTATAAATATAAAACATAAATAGCAGAAACAGAAAAGTAGAAAAACAGAAGCAGTTAAACTTTTGGCTTCTGTCTGTGATCCTTTTCCAGGAGAGCCTTATATTCACACAATGAGCCTCTTGCTTCAGTAGTGGGTTGGAGTCAATGGGAGGTTGAAAGCTGAGGTCAGGTGTTTAGAAAAGCCAAGATTTGACAACTGATTTGACATTGCAGTTTGGAGAAGTCAGCCCTGTGCTCTGACTGAGGAACAAGGGAAACCTTTGGATGTCAGATGTCACACTGAGGCAGTCCTTTCGGGAGCAGAAGTGTCCAGGATTGGGGACTGTGGTCTCTCGGGTACCAATGGTGAAGTCTCTGGGTTGATGGACAGGGCCCACAAAAGCGGGGATGCCCCATGTCCACAGGCTTTGAGTGACACACAGGGCTCCTGTTAAGAGTGCACACCTTTGTAAGGGCAACTTTTATGTTAATCGAGTGGGTCATTTATTTATTATTCAACAGGGAGTTACTGAGTCCTTATGGAATGTCAGATGCTGCGCTCAGTATTGGGATTCATTAGGGAGCAAAATAGATGCATTCCTGACCTCCTGGAGGTTACCCTTTGAATAGGGAAGGAACAAAACAAACCAAAGAAGACATGACTGGGCCATTTTCAGCTGTGGTGGACATGACCGCAGGGGTGGGAGTGCGTGGGAAGCAGGACTGAGTGGAAGGACAACCTCTGTGTGGGAGCCAATGCTGCAGCAGGGAGAAGATTCGAAGCTGGCAGTGGGAGGAGCAGGGAGCCAGATGAAAAACACATGGCAAGTTTGCAAATCAATTACAAGAAAAACTCGTGTATTTGGATTAACTCTAGGGAGCGTTATGGAGATGGCAGTTTTTGGAGACTGCAGACTGAGCTTGTAACCCACGTTGGCCACTTATTCTCTTGGAAGTGGTCTTGGAAAAAATGACAACCTCTCAGAGCTTCATTTTCAATCATAGGGAGTAAAGAGATTAGAGCTACTGATGTAGGTTCTTAACCTAGTCCCCAAAGGTGTGGCTCTTAGCTTTGGATGCCCCTTAGAACACCCAAGGAGACTTTCAACATCTCGATGTCTGGCAGCAGCCTCCCCACGTGACTCCCATGTGCAGCTGGAGCTGAGAACATCTGGTTGAGCACATGGTGTTCACTCTATAGCACAGAAGGATCTCTACCTGGTTTCGGAAAAATCTGGAAATGATCGAATCTTCCCAAATCCCAAATTCTGCTTTATCTCTCAGTCCCTCCTGGCTTCTGGTCCGTTGATCTGCCAGAGCTCCAGTTTGAAGTACAATGTTCACATTGGGAATTTTTGAGAAAACTTCTTCATGCAGTATAATGTACACACGTATCGTTAAGTGTGCAACTTGAAGAATCGTCGTGGTGTGAACACACCTGTGGAACCAGCACTCGGGCCAAGAATCAGGGCATTATCGTCCACCCAGGAGGCCTTGGCCACTACTACCTCCATCCCACCCCGTCGCCAAGGTTCCTGTAGTGAGTGAGTGTCAGAATTCTCTTTCCTCTAAGACTGTATAATATTCCGTTGGATGCACGTGCCACATTTAGTTTGTCCATTTATCTGTTGAGAGACATTTGGGTTGCTTCAACTTCTTGGCTATTATGAATAAAGCTGCTGTGAATATAGGTATGAAAATATGGTATGCAAATATCTTTTTTTGGGTATGTGGATTTGGGTTCTTTTGGATATATACCCAGAGGTGGGATTGCTGGACCATCGGGTAGTTTTATTTTTAATTTTTTGAGGAACCTCCATACTGGTTTCCACAGGGATTGAACCAGTTTGCATCCCCACCAACACTGTACAAGGCCTTCCAATTTCTCCACATCCTCGCCAACACTTGTTATTTTCTGGTTGTTGATAGTAGCCATCCCAGTGGGTGTGATGTGTTGATTTCTTTTGAAAAGCACACATTTGCTGCCTGGCTCCAAAGCCCCTGGGCTTCACTTATCTGCCACCTGTATTGGATGGAAGGGGAGGGCAGCCGATGACCAATGCAGAGATGTCCAGAGTGGCCACTGAAATGGACAATGGCAGAGCTGCCATTCAGCCTGTGGGGGGTTTTAAAAAGTGACAGAATGCACAGAATATTGTGTGAGTGGTTTGGAATTGACTGGATTACATGTTTGAGCTCAAGTCTCACAAAATATGCCCCAGGGGAGCACTGTCAGGCAGAAACAGGCTGAGAGGCTGTTCACATATATCACTTCTGATATTATGTTTCAAGGTTCAATGATATTCTTCAAATATTTATTGGGATCACATTTTTGCAAAATATAAAACAATAACTGCAGATTGGTTGGTGTTGAGTGTATCTGTCTGGGCCCTAAAAATGGGGGTGTGTATTAAATAAATACTATGTGAATGTATTTTTTTCCCATTTACAAAAATGTATTAGCTCAGGCTGTCATAATAAAATACCATAGACTGGGTGGTCTAAACAAAAGAAATTCATTTTTTTCTCACAATTTTGGAGGTTGGGAAGTCCAAGATCAAGGTGCCAGCTTATTCGGTTCCTGGTGAGCACGCTCTTCCTGGCTCATGGATGGCTGCCTTCTGGCTGTGGCAGAGAGCATGAGCTCTGGTGTCCCTTTCTCTTCCTATAAGGACACCATCCGGACTGATCAGGCCCCCGTGCTTATCACCTCAGTGGACCTTTGTTCCCTCCTCACAGACCCTATCTCCAAATATAGTCACACCAGAGATTAGGGCTTCAACATATGAGTATTTTTTGAGGGGGACATAATTCAGTTCATAGCAAAAGATAATAAAGTCTTTTCATAAAGAACCTAAACATTGCAGAAATAAATCATGTAGAAAGTGAAAACCCCTTGTACTTCCATCCTCCCTATGAAACCACTGTTGATAGTTCATGCATATTCTTCCAAATATTATTTATGTGTGTGTACTAACAGTTTTTGGAGACGGGCACTCACATGCCGAACATTGATGTGGTTTTTAACAGCTATGCTGCTTATGTAACTTTCCAGGGAGAGGGAAGTCTGCAGTCTGCTTTTCCTCCAAGAATCAAAGACCAGTGCCACAGCTGGGGTCACGGGAGACTCAGCCAGAAGAAAGCCTTGAGTGAATCCAAACATGGCCACACTCGTGGGAAAGAGAGTCTGAGGCAGAGAGACTATTGCACACATCAGCTGAGATTTGGTCTCATGAAAATTCTAGGCTTGCTCCTCTGTTTGCTTCCAGAAGTCGTTGTTGATCTGATGATACATTTTCTGATGCTGGCCTCTCTCCTACTCAGGAGCAGGCATATGATAGACCTACACAACATCCACTTAAGGGACCTGTTTCTGCCCCAAAACCACTTATAAATCAAGACCCATTAACAAGGGAGGGTTCCCATAAGGACTCTGCCTCATCTCACAGATGCACCTGCCTGTTACCTGGATGTGATCTTCCTACCTGTCCTGCCTTGTTTTAATAGTTTAGTTCTGTGGTTCACCTGTCCATATTGTGGCCTATTCAGGTACACAGGTGGTTCTCATTATTTATAGCAGTTATGGCTTATAAAGTTGCTGTGAACTAGCAAATAGGAAACTATTGTTCCTAAGAGAAATAGAGAGTTAGGTTCCTGTGAGCCTCTGGTCATGAGAATTTTGTGAACCAATTAATACATTACTTTGTTTTATGTGTGTTTCTGTTTAAAGACACCTGTGGAATATATCTGGTTGATTAAGTAACATTCTACTCACTTTATCTCATACTGCCACACGTATTTTCTCTATAAGGCACATCATTACCTTCTTGCCCTTAGGAATGCTTGATGGTGTGTTAGCACTAGGACATTTTCGATAATGAAGTCACCGAAAAAATTACAAAAATGTAAAGAAGTGGCATTAAATAGACTACAGTGAGAACTGCAACAAGGGAGCTGAAGAGGGGAGGCTGCTGTGACCTCAGCTAGGAAAGTGCATGTCAGGTGACTCAGTTTTTGCTGTGTTGTCCATGCCTGGAATAATCACAAGAATTCTACAATGATTTGGGGATTATGAATAAACTTTACAAGTAGGTGAATTCACAAATGGGAATCTGCAAATGAGTCTAGCAACGTATCTCCAGCCTGGTGATGGGGAGACCTTTGAAAAGTAGCATGTGGGCACAAAGAACCTTGGCCTCAGAAGCAGTGGTGACCTTGGGAGTCAGGCTGGCTCTGCCCCCAGGTAGCTGTGTGATGATGGGCAAAGCCCACATCTACTATGAGCCTTTGTCTCCTCCTTTATAAGCAGTTACAGCTAAGATCCTTTTTGCCTCTAAAGTTTGATACTTCTGAGTTCTACTCTCTGGTAGAAGCCAAATGGGTATAATGTGAATCACTGTGTTCACCTGCTGCTTTGAGTTAAAGAAATAATCACCTTTCTGTCTATGCCAACCCTGTGTCATTGTGTTTTCTCACATCAAGATCTTGGGCTTCAAAATAAAGTGCAGAAAAAAACTTTTCATACCTTGACTTGTAAAGAAATATCCTAGATTGCAATTGCATCCAGAGCAAGGTGACAAGACTTTATCACATAGAAAGAACATGCAGTTTTAGAGCCCAGGGTGCTTTTTCCGAGAGAAGGAGCAATTGAAGGTGTTTTTAGTATCACATCAGGTTAACATATCCATAGAGATGAGTAGTCTGGTTAACCCTTCAAAGTGGAATCTATGTAATTTTGCTCAGCAAGTCAAATGGTAAGAATAACATGACAATGTTTTCAGAAGGACCATATCCAAGAGTAGAACTACAATGGCATACTTATCGTGAAGTGAAATGATTTGTTAGATGAATTAATGAACACCCAGCATGTGAATATTCAGCCAATAATTTTTAATTAGAGTGGGACGTGTTCTCATAACACAAGTTTATTAGATCATCTGTTGATTAAATAAAATATGCAGTAGAAATTTCCACTTTTCTTTCTCATACCTATGAGGAAAGGTGCCAAGGGTGGGTTAGAGGGGAAGGTGATCCTTCCAGGTAGGCAGGTGGAAAGCCACCAAGGAACATCCTGAAACCCATGCTTTCTACCATGTTTTTAATTAACTTGGCCCAGTTCCCGCTGAAAGGTGAAGAAAATCCATAATGTGTTAGAGTGCTTTATTTTTCTTCTCAAATCAGAACCTCATTTGTCACTGCCAGATAAGAAGTGAAAAGGTCATCTTCTCACTTTGAAATTTCTGAATCATTTAATAGCTAATTTGTACTGCTAATTACTACCTTTCACTTCTGTAATTATTTTGAATTATTGTCCTCCTGCTATTATTAATGGGTAGAGTGGGGGACAATAAAACAGGGCTCCAAGTTCCAATTGGTTAGCATGGCAACTGAGCCACTTCAAAGAGACTGGCAGAGAAGAATCTGCCATCTAACTCAGCTTTGCTGGGTTGGTGACAAAAATCAACAGCTGAAACCTTATTTGCATCTCTCCAATCTGGAACTACTTTTCATTAATATTTTGTGTGGAGATTTTTTTTTTTTTTTGGCAGAGCACCAGCAATAATGAAGTTAAGCACACTTCCCGTGCTATTCTAATTACTTTCGTGGTCCCCAGATATATCTGAACACCTGTAGGCTTAATCAACTATCCACAGACCTTCCGGAATCAGCTCACCAGCCACGTGGCCAGAGTGCTTAGGAGAAATCTTGGTCAAAAGATGAGAACTAATTAGATGACATCCTGGGAAGAATTTCAATGTATATTTCTGGAATGAAATTTCTGTGAACACAGCCATGTTGGCCGGGCTTTTAAGGCATTTTAGTGAATGGATTTTCCAGATTGACCTTAGACAGACAATCACGTTGATAGGATGTAATGGGTACCAGAAAGGTTTTCCTGTCCCAGATTTCTCCCAAGCAACAGCTAGAGAGTCTAGGCTCATTTTTTAAAATCCAAGGGCTCTTTTGGTTCTTGAAATGCCCTATTGTTGAGAAGATGTCACCAGGAAGCCCAGCATCTTAAACATTATCAACTGCCACCTCATAGGGGCTTCAGAGTTGGATAGGGGTGGGGTGGCCCCCAAAGGGCAGTTGAGAACACACTTACCTTGCTGTGTAATTTTGTCCAGGGTAAACCCTTCTCATAACATTTGATAGGGTTATTGCATTCTTTTAATTGGCACACTGTCAACATTGTACAAATTTTTTGATTTTATTCAAATAGATTGAGGAGGCTACTGCTACGTATAAGTGGAAGAAATGGTGTAGATCTGCCAGGTGGAGGTTTGAAAGTAGAATTTGAGAAGGACAGTGTGGAGTGCCTTAAAAGTGATGGCTGAAGGGTTAACATAGTATTGGGTTCATTTGCTATGGGATAGAAGTGACAGCAGCAGAGAGCATAATATCTTCGTTTTCCAGCATTAATGATTACCATCTGTCAGCTGCAGAGAGACCTCATAGCATTGTGCAATAAGTATAGGGTTTGAGATAATAAATATAATAGCTACTACTTACTCTGCTATTGCTTCTGAGCTATTGCTGCACTCAGTTCCCCCCTTTGCATGCATTATCTCATTCCCCCTTCTGTGGAGGTACCATCATGATTCCATCCTATAGATGAGGTACTTAGCGAAATTCTACGTGGTTGCATGGCTAGGAAATGGCAGAGTTCCTGAGCTCAAGTTTCAGACTCCAGGTTTTCTCCAGAACCCATGTTTCTGAACATTATGTTGTTCTTTTGAGGGACCCAGAAAGTTCTTTCTCTGGGTAACACGAAAAGGAATAGTCATATTGTAAGTAATAAAAAGAAGGCTTTTGTGGATCAGAAAAACCAACAAATGTTGAGGAATAAAGGGCCTGAATTTGTTGCTGCTTGACTATAGGTCTTCCAAGTATCTGACCTCAGTCTCCCTGGTGCTTCTAGTCCCTGCCCCTGATCAGTGAGCATTCTCCATCCCATTCTCCATCTGGCTAACCCATACTGTTTGGTCCCACCTGCTCAGAGGGACCCCCACCAGAAGGGCTTAGTTACTAAAGTAAGAGGAGGACATACTCATAGGAGCCCCCTGTACCCAGTCTTCCCGTGTGTTACTCCCACAACATGATCCAGTCCCGGGGGTGTGTGTGGTGTACTGGGAAGAGTCTAGCTCCATAGGTGAAGGCAAACTTCAAAAGCAAACTTCTATATCCCACTTCTTTTAAAACATTAATTTTTTAAGAGAAGTTTTTGATTCATAGAAAAATGGAGCTTAAAGTACAGAGTTTCCATATCCCCTTCCCCAACGCTGCCCCAGTCTTCCTTACTAGTAACATCTTGTGTTAGTCTGGTACATACATCAATATGTGACCAATATCGCTTTATTATTAAGTATGTAGTTGATGTTAGGACTCACTCTGTTTTATGGTTCTAGGGGTTTCAACAAATGTAAAATGACATCTATTAAAATGGATATTCCGGTATCATACAGAACAGTCTCACTGCCTTAAAAATCCCCTGTGCTCCCCTATTCATTGTTTCTTCCTCTTCCCCAACCCCTGGCAACCATTGATCTTTTTACTGTGTGTAGTTTTATCTTCTCTAGGATGTCATAGAGCTGAAATCATATAGTATGTAGCCTTTTCAAACTGGTTTCTTTGACTTAGCAATATACATTTTAAGGTTCCTTTGTGTGTTTTTGTGGCTTGACAGCTTATTTCCTTTTATCACTAAATAATAGTCCATTGTATGGATATATCACAGTTTGTCCATTTACCTGTTGAAGGACATTTTTGTTGCTTGGCAATTATGAGTTAGGCTGCTATAAACATTGGAGTGTAAGTTTTTGTGTGCCCCTAACTTTCAACTCATTTGGGTAAATACCAATGAGCAGGACAGCTGGATTATATGGTTAAGAGTCTGTATAGCTTTGTAAAAACTGCCAATCTGTTTTCCAAACTGTCTGTATCATTTCGTATTCCTAGCCACAATGAATGAGAGTCCCTGCTACTCTGCATTCTTGGCAGCATCTGATGTGGCCAGTGTGTTGGATTTTGGTCATTCTAATTAGCACGTAGCTGTATCTTATTATGGTTTTAATTTGCAACTCCTCGATGACACAGGATGTAGAGCATTTCTTCGTATCTTTATTTGCCATCTGTATATCTTTTTTGGAGAGATGTCCAGATCTTCTGCCCATTTTTAACTGTTCATTTTTATTTTCTTATTTTTGATAAGAGTTCTTTGTGTATTTTGGATGCCAGTCCTTTATCAGGTGTGTGTTTTGCATACATCTTTCTCCAGTCTCTGGTTTGTCTTTTCATTCTTTCAATGGTCCTACCTTTTTAAAAAAAAAAAAAAAGATTTTATGTATTTATCTGAGACAGAGAGAGAGTACATGAGTGCGGGGGAAGGGACAGAGGTAGAGGAAGAAACAGACTCCCCACTGAGCACAGAGCCCAATGCGGGTCTTGATCCCAAGACCCTGGGATCATGACCTGAGCTGAAGGCAGATGCTTAACTCATTGAGTCACCCAGGCACCCCACGGTACTCCTACTTTTTAAAGTTACTTAGGTTTGTCTGTCTGGGTGAAATATATGGTAATTGCTTTCAAGAAAGCACTGACTTTTTTTTTTTTACTCTTTATAGCTGTGTGTCATTTTATTTTATTTTATTTTTTCTCCCAAAATTTCATTTAAATTCTACTTAGCTAACATATAGTGTAATATTGGTTTCAGGGGGCTCCTGGGTGGCTCAGTTGGTTAAGCAACTGCCTTCGGCTCAGGTCATGATCCTGGAGACCTGGGATCGAGTCCCACATCGGGCTCCCTGCTCGGCAGGAAGCCTTCTTCTCCCTCTCTCACTCCCCC
Source organism: Spilogale gracilis (assembly GCA_004023965.1). Classification (NCBI taxonomy): domain Eukaryota; kingdom Metazoa; phylum Chordata; class Mammalia; order Carnivora; family Mephitidae; genus Spilogale; species Spilogale gracilis. Next base: position 49,024 of record PITA01012465.1, on the reverse strand, counting down.
TGCTTGTGTTCCCTCTCTGGCTGTGTTTCTCTCTGTCAAATAAATAAAATCTTTAAAAAAAAATATTGGTTTCAGGAGTAGAATTTAGTGATCCATCACTTGCATATAACATCCAGTGCTCATCATAACCAGTGCCCTCCTTATCACTCATCCCCCATCTAGCCCATTCCCCACATACCTCCTCTCCAACAACCCTCAGCTTTTTCTCTATTATTAAGGGTCTCCTATGGTTTGCTTCTTTCTCTCAAGAAAGCACTGACTTTAACATTCTTTTTCTCTAAACTCTCCTTGGCAGAGCTGTGTCTGTTTTGAGATTTCTAGTAGGTGTTTTATTTCATAAGCAATATTGTGATCAGTGTCTCGTATGCAGAAGGAGAGTTTAGGAGACTCCAAATTAATGGATCCAAAACTTGCTGAGACTTCTGTGGTGTGTGCTGTTCCCAAGAGGGCCCTGGGCGATGGTGGTGTGCAGGGCAGGCAGGGTCCTTGTCTTGGGGAATTTAGAGTCATGTGAGTCATGTGGGAGGCCTGGTGAATCCATTGCAGCTGGTGTGGAGAGGGAAACAGAAGGGGAAGGGGTTCTAGGGGTGCACAGAGCATGGATCCCTGACCAAGCCCAGGTGTTAAGAAAAGACTTTGCATAAGAGGTGAGGGGTTGACTGAGATCCGTGGGACAAGCCAGAGTTTAGGCAGGGCAAGGGGAGGGAGAAGGGTGTTCAGTGAAGAAACTCTGTCAAGCCAACTGAACATCAGGTGCTTCTAGATTGTTTTAGATGTTTCAGGCTAGAGACGTCTCTAGGTTTTTGGAAACTAGGGAAGGTGATGGAATTGGCCTTAAATTTCCCTTAGGTTTCTTTAAAAAATCTAATTTAGGATGGTTTAGGGATCATCCTAAATCAGTGGTTCTCTTGACCAGCCTACATTTTGGAATCCCTGGCAAACTCTTAAAAATTACCCATGCCAGCTCTGTGCCAGCCTGCTTGAATCAGTCTCTGGGGGTGGAGCCTGGGCTCTGGCATTTGTTCAAAGCTCCCAGGAGAGTCTGATGCATAGATGGGGTTGGAAATAATTGTCCTGAAGGGAGTGGATCTTTGCAGGACCATTGCTTCTATTTTTGTGATAACCCTGTGCTTTTAAATTCAGGCAGCCTCTGTATCTGTATGTATATACACAGATGCACGTAGACATGTTTCTGGATATACAAACCAGTTGTGCTAAATGGGCTGCTTTTGCATGCTAGATGAAAATGTATCCTTTGATGAGAATGCACCACTCCTGCTTGTTTTCCTTGCTGGAGCTCACAGCCAAATCTGCACTTAGAATTAGGTTCGCTGCAGGGCTCCTGGTTGCAGCCCACTTATGTCTTGATGGCTTGCCTACTCTGGCCTGGGTCTTCTGTTCTCATTTATATTTTCTCTGGTTCTGGCTTTTGTTTTTGTTTTACTTTATTTAAAAATTTTACCCAAAACTAGATTTGGTATTATAGGTGCTGGTTAGTCCATTTCAAATCATGGAATGAGATTGGAGATGAATAAGTAAATAAAGCTTGACAGCATCATGCCAGGCTCCTGGTAATGACTTAATGAGTGTTTATGACTAAATTGATGTGAAAAAATTCTTGTGGAGTTTCCGAAGTTAGGAAGGTATGAGACAGCTGGAAGTCCAGCCACCTGTCATCACACCTCCTTTGCACATCTGTTAAGGAAGCCTTGGCCCTACCTTTGGTGCCACAGGTGCTGGAGGAGAGGGCTAATGAGAAATCTTTTCTAGCTGAAGCTCCGTGCCCACCATCCAGGGAGAGAGACCAGCTAGACAGTGAAATGCCTATGACTGGAGGCAAAAGCTCAGCCTGGCCTTTGCAAGAATGTCTAATGGAAACCTTTTGGCCGATGCCAGGTCCCAATGGTTGCCACCACCAGCTTGGAGCTCAGGGGCTCCTGCAGAGGAGCTGATTAGTGACGTGGAATTCTGGCTTGTTCAAAGACCAGGGTGCCCTGCTGTGACTGGAGTCTAGGCTGGGACATGGTCCCAAGGGGCAACACATGGGTTGTGGACCAGGTGACCAGAATCTGTGCCCAGGACAGGTGGGCATATGGGGTTCACATGGGATTACTTTTGAAGATAGAAGAGGGGTTATGATTATCAGCAATGCCTAGGAAATAGGCTTAATCATGTAACTGATCTGCAAAGGCCATGAAGGCCTCTGGCAGATACTTTTGGCTTGATCAGCTCTTGTCTATACAGACCCACCACTGTTTGATAGGACCTCGCCTACACAGCACATGTGTTTAGGGATGATGCTTCGGTGCTTGGTTCCGGAGATGTACCTGGGTGTGTCTAGATGAGGAAGATGGGATCCTGCTCATGAGGAGACAAGTGTGTGTCTATTCAGAGGCACGCAGTGGGACATCTCAGGATAGCACAATGACAGAGTGAAGGTGTGCAGATGGGGATAGTCAGCTCTCTCTCTCTCTTTTTTTTTTAGTGCAGTGGAATAAAACATGTGTTCCAAAATTTTAATATTTTAAAATTACACAAGTCACGAACAAATGCACGTTTACTGCAAAAACTTATACAGTAGTATTGAGAGTGCAAACTGAAAGTCTTGACTTCACCATCTCTCTCCTTCTCCAATCTCAGACCCTTCCTGAGGGTCTTCGTCTGAGGACTGCCGATCCTTTTCTCTGGATTCAAAGGTGGGACACAGTGTCAGTGGTTGAGCATGTGGACTCTAAATCAGGCCATCTAACTTCAAATTCTGCCTCTGCCGTTTGCCAGTGATGGGTCCTCAACTTACAGATGTCTCAGGTTTCTTATCTGTGAAATGGGAAATAATATACTTTCTCCTAAGATTGTTTCAATTGTGAAATGAGAGAGAACAGATAAAATACTTATGAAAGGCTGAATATAATGGTGGCTATGGTCATTGTTACAGAAAATTTCCAGGTGAGTTTGTGGGACCCTGAGTTGGAGTAGGAGAGGAGAGGAGGGCAGGACTCGAGACATGCCAAATCTGTGGAATTGAGTGATGTAGCTGCCATTCGGGTGTGTGGGCATGGGGGTGCTTTGGTCGCCATGCTGTTGTTTTTTTTGAGACAGGGAACACAGGAGCATGCTGGGAGTAAGCAGAAGGGAGAGGGATGGAGTCAGAGCATTTGGTTTTAGACGTTGTGAATTGGATATACCTGAGATGGCCAGGTGGAAAGTTCTAGAAGGGAGTTAAATATTCAGATCTGAAGGTCCGCAGAGGGTGAGGTCTGGAAATGGGATTTTTAGCACTTTTCTAGGTAATTTAATTGTAAATAGAGAATGACAGGGAAGAGTGAGATATTTTAATTTGTGTCTGTTGAAGTCATGGATTGAACAGTATTATCGCGAAAACCCATCTTCCGGAGTCAGGTGACACACAGGTGGCTTTAGAGGCAGCTAACCCGGGTCACCTCTCAATATACGGGCAGCTAGTGACCGTGGCTCCACGTGTTGACATGACACCGAGGTGCTCTTGACGTACCTTGATCAAAGGATGTGAATATTGGTAAGTCACGTGTCTTACAGTTTTCCAGTAAGTCTGTATGTTTTTGTGCTATCTTATATTGATGTTTGACTGATACATGGGAAAACAGTAAACTGGTCAGTAAGAATGAGCATAGAATATGTGCTGTTGGTTTTTATGGGCAAAATATTTATATTTGAGGTTTGAGTCTCCAGGTGGGGTTGGTTCACACATTATTGAACCTAATTTGAGTAAATTATGGCATTTGTTGCCTTATGGGTTGGTAGTGGGGGTAAAACCAGGCAACACCATAGTTTTAACGTTACCACTCAATAAAGGAGTATGATTTGAGTAAGACTACATCTGTACCTATATGTGTATGTATCCCTATCCCTGTTATAATGGAAGATATAAGAATATGTATAATATATAATATTGTATTATATATTATAATGTAATTATAGAATTATAAGTTATGATAAATTACATAAATATTATATTATAATTATAGTCATTACAATATATATCATATATAATACATAGTAATGAATGCAATATATTAGAATATGTAAAATATATAAAATGTATTCCAGTTACAGCGTCCTCTCCTTGACCTTCAGGTTAGGGATTGTAATAGTTCAGCTACTACGACACTATTCCTTTTGTTGCCTTAGCTACATCTCTGCAAGTAGCACCTTTGTAAATAAACCCTCCTCGAATTATCCTATTTTAGGAATGCTATTTCCTGGTACATCTTCCTCATGGGATGATATTGGGGCCAATTTCCTTCAAAACTCTGCAGAGTTTTGCGAGGAAAGAGATGAAGACGGTGTCTTCAGATAAACTTAGGATCCCTACGCACTATTCCTTTTTTTCTAGACCTTGTGGTAAGTCAGATCCCAGGGTTGCTTTTCAAGATTTTCACATTGGGGGTCTGCCTCTGGAGGGCAGGACTTGTGTGGGACCAAGGGCACACAACCATGGGCAGAAGAGCCCAGCCTGGGAAAGCTCTGATCACGAGCTGCAGACTGGAGCCACTCTGGGCAAAAGAAGAGCCGCAGGGTCTGAATTCGGGGTGGTCATGGCAGCTGCCCAGGCGTTTACAGAGCTGTTTTCTCCGTCCTGTCCTGCAGTCCCTTGGAGAAGACCAATTCCCAGAGCCTCTGCTATGTGGCATGGATACAGGCTGCCTTTGTTTCTGTATTTGATGCTGGGTGGAAGGTCATTTTTTGTTCTCTCCTCTTCTCTTAAGAGGATTGTCTTTAATCTGGGTCATGGTGACCCTTCTTCCCTTCAAGTCTTTTAACTTCAAAATCAAGAGTTAAGTCCAGTTCTTGCTGCCAGAACTGGGAGCAGCCCCAGTGATTCTCTCTTACGGTGGGTCTCAGTCTTGCCCAACTGGTAGAACTGCTGGGGTGTTTTTAGAAACTCTTATCCAGGTTGATCTGGTGCAGAAGGTCCAAGGCAAAGAACACCGCCCCCACCCCCAGTTCCCACCACTCTGGAAATTTGCAGAAATCTTAGGCATAGCTTTGGACTTTGCATGATTTGCAAGTAGGAAAAACCCCTTGCATCTGAATACAATCCCTTCATTTTACAGATGGGGAAACAAAGTCAAAGAACAAGATCACATGCTTGGACTCATGTCCCAGTGTGGACTGGGAACCAGGACTTCTAGCTCCAATCTGCCCTCCTGGAGGTATCTCAGAATTACTGACACTTGAGGCAAGAGCTGGAGAGGAGGAGAACATGTCCCTTCAGAGCTCAGCTTAGTTTCCCTTGGTACATCTGACAGAATCTGCTCTCAGGGTTGTGCTTGGGAAGAGGGGATCTGACTCCTTCCATTTCTAGGGCAGGTGCCATGTGCAGATGGGGCTGCCTCTCTCCGTAACCGCACACACCACAGAATGCAGCAAAAGACCATCAGATGAATGGAAACAATTTTTAAACCATCTCTGTTGCACGCCTCTCACCTTTTAAAATTGATGGCATTGCTGTCTGAGAATTCTCCTTTCTAGAAACTTCTCGGGTATGTTACCAAGCAAAGCAGCACCGTTGGGGAAGTAAAAAAGTAAAACCCACCTTTGAATTAAACCCTTTGAATATACATATATATATTTTAAAAAGAATAGCAGTTCACTGGCTAATGATATGCGCTTGATGAGTGAATTTTACACTGTTAATGAGGTGAGTCAGAAGAGCTATTTTAAAAAGGGATTAGTTATGAATATGATATGCATATTTTTGGAGATAAAAAGGCTTTATTTCGATAAAAAATTGAAATGGGAAGAGACGAGGCAGAAACACCGATAACCCCCAGGACTCCTGATGGGGAATAAATGTTACTGCTGGTGACAGAGAATTTAATGAGTTTGAAATAAAAATAATTTCATTGCTTCCCGGACAGAGTCCAGAGAGTGGGGAAGCTCCATGGGCCACTGTGAGATTTGTCATTTAGTTGTAACTGATTTCCATAAATGGGATTCAGAGCTGGATTTTATATATTAAAAATTGAGTGCCATGGATAAAGAACAATTCTAATTTCAATTACCTGGGCCTTTGTGGTCCATGTAGTGACTAGTTAGCAGCTCGGAGCGAAATGTTGTTTTCACAGAGGCTTAGGTGTTTGCTTAACCTGCCTGGCTGGACCCCTTAGGTACCTTTTTCTTCTGGTTGAAAACCTTGTTAGAGCACAATGCTCCCATTGTCCCCAAAGTCTGGTGTTTTTGGTCACCGAGGCTGGCATTTTCTCTGAATTGGTTATGGCAAAGATACCTCTTGCCTGCCTGAGAAGAGGAGGGAGATGTCCTACTTTCTGGGTACCTCCCATTAAATAGTGTGTTTTCCAGGAATGTGTATGCTCCTGTTCCATTATTTGGACAAGCTTTAAAAAAAGTTCTCATGCAAATAGTCTTAGCGTTTTCAGATTATAAAAATAATAGTGGTTTTTGCAAACATTATATATCACAACCTGAAAAATGTATATTTAAACAAACAGCCATGGGGGTGCCTGGGTGGCTCAGTCAGTTAAGTGTCTGCTTTTGGCTCAGGGCTCAGGTCATGCTTGGTCTCAGGGTCCTGGAATTGAGCCCCACCCTCCCTCTGTTGTCAGGCTCCCTGCTCAGCGGGGAGCTTGCTTCTCCCTCTGGTACAGTCCCTCCCTCTGCTCATGCTCACTTGTTCACTCTCTCTCTCAAATAAATAAAAAAAAATCTTTTTAAAAAGATAAAGAAAGAAGCATAAACTCTCCATCATGCTGTTCATATGTATTTGGATGGAGAGTCCATCCAGAAGTCTTTTTTATGTTTAAAGATGTCTAAAGTCACACATATGTATTTAAACAAACATGGTCCCACTCCGTACAGGCACTTTTAAAACCTCCTCTTTCTACTTAGCAACATGTTGTGGACGTACCTTGCTATGCTATGATTGCTTTTATTCTTTCCTTTTTTTTTGTATTGTTACTTAAATTTTTTTCCCAGTGTTCCAAGATTCATTCCCCATTCCCCACACCCAGTGCTCCACGCAATAGGTGCCCCTCAGTACCCACCACCAGGCTCTCCCATCCCCCCACCCCCTCCCTCCAAGTCCCTCAGTTTGTTTCTGTGTCCAAAGTCTCTGTTGTTTCGTTTTTCTCCCTGGATTACCCTACTTCCCATTTACTTTCCTTCTCCCACTGTCCTCCAGGTTACTTTTTAATGCATATGTTGTATTTTATTGTATTGATCTTTTTTTAAAAAAAATATTTTATTTATTTGACAGACAGAAACACAGCCAGAGAGGAAACACAAGCAGGGGGAGTGAGAGAGGGAAAAGCAGGCTTCCCGCCAAGCAGGGAGCCCGATGTGGGACTCGATCCCGGATCTCCGGGATCCTGATTTGAGCCGAAGGCAGTCGCCCAACCAACTGAGCCACCCAGGTGCCCCCGTATTGATCTTCTTTAAATTATTGAATCGCCATCTTATTGATGGATATTTGGATGATTTTCAGTTTGTCATTATTAAAAACAAGGCTGCAATGTTTATACTCATACCTCCATCCTTACAGATGTCCTCAGGACAAATTCCTCAACTAGTAGGCAGTCTTTCAAGCTTCTAAAATGTAGTGGTCTACACCTGCCACAGGATCTTTTCCATCTTTGCCGAGGGACGAGGGAGCTCATTGTTTTTTTGTTTTTTTTTTTTAAGATTTTATTTATTTGACAGAGAGAAACACAGCCAGAGAGGGAACACAAGCAGGGGGAGTGAGAGAGGGAGAAGCAGGCCTCCTGCTGAGCAGGGAGCCTGATGTGGGACTCGATCCCGGGTCTCCGGGACCATGACCTGAGCCGAAGGCAGTCGCTTAACCAACTGAGCCACCCAGGCGCCCCATGGGAGCTCATTGTTTTAATGTGTGTTCTTTAATTGTTAAGGTTTTTATTTTTCTTTTCTCCCCTTGTATTTATTTTTTTTTTTATTCTTTATCTACTAGAAGATCAGCTCATACAAGTTGAGATTGTCATCTGTTTGCCCATTTAGCATCTCCTGTTCCTGGGAGAGTGCTTGACGTGTAGAAGCAGCTCCAGTATTTGTTAGATGTGGAATGAGTTTTCTTTCCTGTCCTTGACTCATTTTTTCCCCCTAAAAGGTGCTTGACTTTTTATTATTGTTTTTGAAGAGCTTTTTATATAGATATTAGCTCTTTGTCATGTAAGTGCAAATATTTTTCCCAGCTTGCTCTTTATGTTTCAACTTTGAGAATTTTTATTTTTACATATGTATTTTTTTATTTTTTAGCAGGGTCATTGTAGCAACATTTTCTTTAGCTTACCTTACCTATTCAGCTCGAGGAAGGGCTTTCTCACTCTAGAATGGTGAAAGTGCAACCTTGATTTTTTTTCTACTTTTAATCATTTCATTTCAACCTTTGAGTAATTAATTTATCTGAATTTGTTTTGATGAAAGGTAGGGATTTATCTTGAGGTTTTTTTTTTCTCCTCCCAAATGATTTACCACTTGTCACAATACCCTCTCCTTTCTCCCCATGGTTGTAAGACTTTTGCAGACCGGAACTGGAGGGAGGGAACTAACACTTACTGGGGCTGCTGTTTCCCAGACATGGGCTGCCTGACGGAACCCTGCAGGGGGGATGTTATCTCCAGTTTGCAGACCAGCAGGGGGAGGCTTAGAAGTTTGACCACAGTCGGTAAACTCAGGACCCTGAGGCCCGCAACTCCTTGGTCTTTCCGAGGTATTCTGCTGCCTCCTCCATCCAGCCTCTGTGCATCTCAGAGCCCGAGGGTGTTCTGCCAGTAGCTGGGCTGCTGGCATTTAATTTGCTAACAGCAGATACTGCTAAGCCATTACAAAATGAAATTCTTGCAGTAAGAAGTTTAAAGAAAAGTAGTATGTTGGTGGGAAAAGCAAAGATGTATTCATACTTATGCCTCCCTTCCTAGTCCTAATACCTGAATGTATTTTTTTCTGCTCCTGGAGTTGAGGTTGGCAAACAGAGGGCAGCAGGTAGAAGCCAAGAGTACACATTTTAAGCACTTATATGGAAGGAAGTTTACTGCATGGGGAGTAAGGATAACGGTTGCTATTTAAGATGTGCAGAATGCATTCAAAGTCATAAATGTTTGGTGATTTTCGAATGGCAAGCATTATTATTTTATTGTTAAAACACAATTTGCTCTGTGGAGCTGAGGCCCGGCACTTAAAGCGATAAAGTTATTAAAGAGGGATGTTTTGTTCAGTAGCTGGGCTTTCTCTGTAGTTTTGAGGCAACAGCAGTATTTTACAATAATGCTGTTTCCAAATCGTGAGCTAAATGTGAGTAATCACTTGAGCATACTTTTCAGGATGCTAAGAATTTAAATTCTGCAACAGTGTTAATCACTGACGAGGCAACACAGTAACACCTACAAACAATTGTACATTTTTAGAAGCTTGTATTTCCGCATCTTGGCACATGCACCCGCATTTTTATGCTCATTTATTTTAATTACTAGGATACAGTTAATTTGAAACATAACTTGGACAAAATAACAACAATTTTATATCTTATAAAGGTAAAATATAATATGTGATATATAGTTTTTCATGATTATTGATAACAAATGATACAAAAATAAATAAAAATATTGTGTAATAGATAATATAAAATAAATACTATGTAAACATCTGTATTCTATATTCTATTTTTTATGTGATTATTATAAATCATATAAAATATATTATTAATAATATTTGCATTGTAGAATTGAAAGATGGTAGTCATTTTTTGTACATACTTTCTCCTGCTGCTGGCTTGCATGTGCATTTTCTTCAGTGTCTTTTTTTGTTTGTTTTTAATTTTATTTATTTGACAGAGAGAAATACAGCCAGAGAGGGAACACAAGCAGGGTGAGTGAGAGAGGGAGAAGCAGGCTTCCTGCTGAGCAGGGAGCCCGATGTGGGGCTCGATCCCGGGTGTCCGGGATCATGACCTGAGCTGAAGGCAGTCGCTCAACCAACTGAGCCACCCAGGCGCCCCAAGTGTCTTTTTTTTTTTTTTAAGGTTTATTTATTTGAGAGAGAGAGACAGAGAGAGTGAGCAGAGTGAGGGCCAAATGGAAAGGGAAACAAGCAGACTCCCTGCTGAGTAGGGGAGCTCAACATGGGGCTCAGTCCCAGGACCCTCAGATCATGACCTGAGCTGAAAACATGAGGTATTCACTTTTGAGGGGATGGGTGAGCCTGGTGGTGGGTATTAAGGAGGGCACGTATTGCTTGGAGCACTGGGTGTGGTGCATAAACAATGAATCTTGGAACACTGAAAAAAATTAAAAATAATAAATCATTAAAAATAAATAAATAAGTGAATGAATGAATAAATAAACCATAGGAAATTTTCACTTATCTCATGTTAGCTATATCACTGGAACTATAAGTTCTATAGGCTTTATTGTCTTTGCTAGTCTATGACCTTAATAAAGTGTGATTATATATTATAAGCAGGGTGTTTTTAACTGACTATTGTATAAAAACAAAGCTTGATATCCAGAAGCACATGAAGTTTGCAAATTTCCACCCGGCCCATTTTTGTAAAACTGCAGTCATCTTGGACCTTGTCAACACAAATTTTAAACTCAACCAAGCTGGGATAAGTGGAGTGGTCACTGTTTGTACTATGGTGTAGTTTTGATCATGGCAGGCTTTCTTTTCTAGTCATCTTTGAGAATAAAGGAAAAAAATCTTCAGATGCAAAAAAAAAAAAAAAAAAAGAGGCATTCACTTTAACCCACTGAGCCACCCAGGTGCCCCTTCAACAGTGTCTTTCTAAGAGTATATACCTTGATTCTGAAGAAGTTCAATAGTTTATCGTTTGTTTTCTCTGTAAAGGCTTTTCATGTTCTAAGGATTGGTTGGCTTTCCCAAGACTGTGAAGATTTTCTCCTATATTTTCTTCCGAAAGTTTTATGGCTTAGCTTTTACCTTTAGGTCTCTGATCCATTTCAAATTAACTACTGTGTCTTGTGGGAGGTATATGTTAAAGTTCATTTTTTTCCATAGAGGTATCAAATTGTTCTAGTGCTATTTGTTCAAAGATTCCATTTCACCATTAAACTATCTTGGTGCCTTTACCCAAAATCAGTTTTAGGTATGTGTAGCTCCATTTCTAGATACTGTATTTTGTCTCATAGGTATGTCTTTTGTTCTGTGTGTATGTTATTGCTGGTACTACATCTTAATTACTATGGCATTATAATATAATTTTGAAATCAGATGGCACAAGACCTCTGACTTTATCCTTCTTTCAAAAATTGTTTTGGCTATTTTCGGTATCTCTATATAAATTTTGGAAGCATGTTGTTAATTTGTATAAAAATGCAGTCTGGTATTTCTATTTTATTGTGTTGATTCTGTAGACCAGTTTGAGAGAATTGATATCTTAACAGCATGGTGACTTTTAATCTACGACCAAAGGGTGTTCCTCCATTTATTTAAAACTTACTTAATTTTTCTCAGCAATATTTTTGAAATTTCAGTGTATAGGTCTTTTATATATTTGATTAGATTTTTTTCCTAAGCATCTTATATATTTGATCGGGCATAAAAATAAGATTTTTAAAAATTTCATTTTCTATTGTTTTCTGCTTATATGTAAAAATAGAAATGATTCGTATACATCAATCTTATATTCTGGGACCTTGTTATATTAATTCATTCTAATGATTTTTAAATACATTTCTTAAGAGTTTTCTGTGTAGATAATTATACTGTCTACAAATAAGGACAGTTTTATTTTTCCCTTTCCAACCCTTTGCCTTTTATTTTTTTTATTTTTGGTCTTATTGCCTGGCTAGAGCTTTTACCACAATACTGAATAGATGTGGTAAGACCAGGGATGCCTGGGTACGTCAGCCAGGGTTAAGCATCATGATCTTGGGTCATGATCTCGGGGTCCTGGGATTGGGCCCTGTGTTGGGTTTCACACTTAGTAGAGAGTCTGCTTGAGATTCTCTTTTCCCTCTCCCTTTGCCCCTCCCCCCACTTACGCACTTGCTCTCGCTCTCTCTAAAATAAATAAATAAATCTTTAAAAAAAAAAAAGTAGTAAGAGCAAATACCCTTACCTTATTCTTAATCTTAGGGGAGAAAACAGTTATCCTTTCATCAAGTATAATGTCCGTTGTAGGTTTTTTTAATATTCTTTATCCCATTAGGAGTTCTATTCGTAGTCTGCTGAGAATTTTTATCAGGAATGGTTGTTCAATTTTGTCCAATTTCTTTTCTGTAGTTATCAAAATGATCATAGGATTTTTTTCTTCTTTATTGTGTGAATCCAGTGAAGTACAATGGTTGATTTTTAAATATGGAATTAATATCGCATTCCTAGGATAAACTCTACCTTGTCACAATATAGCGTCCCTTTCATTAATTGCTGATTTCTTTTTTTTCCTCCAACATTCTGTTGAGGGATTTTGCATTTTGTTCATGAGAGATATTGATCTGTTGTAATTTTCTTGTAACCCGTGTGTCAGGCTCTGGTATCACGGAGGTTTACGCTGTTTACGCTGACTTCATAAAATGAGTTGGGGAGCACTTGCCACACTTCTGTTTTCTGAGAGAATTCGTGTAAGATGACCACGAGTTTTTTTTCTCCACGTTTGCTCATGTCTGGGAAGAACATGAACAACTGTAGCTCATGACAAGGAATAAACTTGCCAAAACTCCACTGGAAAGCAGATGGTGAGACTGGTTGGATCGGAGGCAGGTAATTCCGTAGGGTACAGCAAACACCAGAACATTCTCTGCTGAGTCCCCTGAGGTGATGTGATGCCCTCGGATGGTGACTGTGCAGGACTGGGTAGCTCTGTGGCTGGGAAATCCCGGGGCCAAGGGCTGAGCACCTTCTTTTAGCAACCAAATTAGCCTGTCTCCCTTTCCTGGGAAGTGCGCAGTCTCATGGAAGTCGCTCTGTGGTTGCTTTGACCTACTTAATTGCCCCTGAGGGTGGCAAGTGGTGACAGCCACTGCTCTGTGTTAAGGGAGGGTCAGGTCTTGCACGTTGGTATCTCACCAAGGACAGGCAGGGATGCTTGGGACCCAGGGCAGACAGCCTCTCCAGCAAAGTCCTCTGGGCATGAGGCTTTCTTTAGGAGAAAGCTTTTGGTTAAAGGTTCAATTTCTTTAATTAGTATTGAGCTATTCTGATTTTTCAGTTTCTTCTTGAACCAACTTTGGTAATTTGTGTTATTTAAGGGATTTATCTATTTCATGTGAGTGCCAGATTTTATTGGCAAAGGATTCATAATATTCCCTTATTATTCTTTTGACAAAAGACCCTCTAGATATGACAAAAGACCCTCTAGATATGACCCTTTTGTCATTTCTGAGATTGATAATTTATTTTTTTAACTTACTAATATTAATGAGCATATATGAAGTTTGTTGGCTTTTCCCCCAAGATCAAGCATTTACTTTATTAAATTTCTCCTTTTTTTAAGAGTATGTTTTATTTCATTGATTTAGAGTATGTTTTATTTCATTGATTTCTGTTTTTACCTCTATTCTTAGCTGGTGTTTAATAACTTCTTTTTCTAGCTTCTTAAGGTAGAAACTTCACTGATTTTAAATCTTTTTTCTATTTTCTAGGATAGCACCTTCCCTCTGAGCCAGTATAGCTGTATCCCCAAAATTTTGATATTTTATGTTTTCATTAAGTTGAAATACTTTCCATTCACTTGTGCCTTTTTTTGAGCCATGGATCACATAGAAGTATATTATTTAATTTCTGAATATCTGGAGTTTTTAATTTATATTAATTTTATTAATTTATTTTTGTTAGTTTCTAATTTAATTTCATTATGGGTAGAAAACTAAGATGCCAACCTGTTGAAATTTATTGAAACTCTTTTTACTCTGGTGTACATTCTCTGTGCATTTGTAAAGAATGTGTATTTTGATGTTGGTTTTAGTGCTCTCTATATATCTGTAAATCAAGTTGGTCTATAGAACAGTTTAGATCTTGTACCTTCTTAATGAATTTGTATTAACTTGTTCTATCGATTATGGAGAAACAGATACCAAAATCTCCAAGTCTGATTGTGGGTTTGCCTTTTCTTTTTTTGGTTCTGTCACTTTTTGCTTCATGTGTTTTAAAGCTCTGCTATTTGGTGCATTCATATTTAGGACTCTAGATCTTCCTCATGCAATGATTTATTGTTGTGAAATCTTTCTCTCCATGTCTGGGGATATTTCATTCCCTCGAGTTTGTATTGTTTGATAATAATACAACATCCCAGCTTTGTTACTGTTACTATTTGCATGGTATATTATTTTCCATCTTTCTACTGTCATCGTGTGCCTTTATTCTTATGTTAATAATAACTGGTAATATCACTTTTTGTATAATCTTTGTCATTTCTGGGTTTTGCTCCTCAGTTACTCTTTTCCTGCCTTTCTTGGGAGAGTATCCAAAATATTTTTTAGTGTTCTGTTTTATTTCCTTAGTGACTTCCTGGCTACATTTTTCACTGTTGTCTCTTTCATGCTTGCTCTGGGCCAACAATATGCATCCTTAACTGGGCTAAGCCTTAGTGTTAATATTATTCCACTGACTACTTCACCTTTTCCACCTAAGGAACATAAGAACTTTAAAACCTTTTAATTCCGTTTACCCACATCCTTTCCTCTGTGCTGCAGTTGTCATGTATTTTACCTCTTTCATAATTACAACTCACAACTTACAATGTTATTATTTACTTAAACCATCCTTTTAGGACTCTTAAGGAAATTAAGAGAAGAAAAACGCAGTCTTTTATATTTATCCAGAAATTCCCCTTTGCTGGTGGTGTGTGTGCCTCCTTCCTGCCCCTCACCATTCATTTCTCTTTAGCCTGAAGAACCTTCCCTAGAGTTCCCTGTAATGTGGGCAGCTGGCAATGAATTCCTTCAACGTGAAAACGAAATGGACATAGCTTCATTCACTCTAATTTTTGAAGGTTATTTTCAACGTATATAAAATTCTCAATTGACACTTTTTTCTTTCAGGCTCTACAGTCTGTCATGTGTTTCAATTGAGGGAGGACTCTCTGCCCACACCCTTCTGCTGCTCAGGCCCGCTCTCCCGCTGCGGCATGTTCTTCATCTGCTCTCCCTGTGCGACTCTTTGCCCTCCCAACTTTCTGTTGTTCCGAGTTCATTTCTTTCTTTTTACTGCACAAGTGTTCAAGGACGTCTCTTTCTTTGCTGAGTCTCTGCTGAGGAATAAAGAGTTGGGCCAGGTGCTGGCAGTGAGCTAGGAGTCCACCTCAGAAGTGATTTTAGGACTGTTCTCTTACAAAGACACCACATTCTGCTGGATTTTCTGTCCTAGGGACACGATTCTCTTCTATTTTTGGTATTTAGGGAAAAGTATGCTTGTGGTGGAGTCCCTTAGTCACCGGTCTTCGGGGTCATGATGTGGGCGGACATTCCTGCCTTCTCTCTCTCCTTTCCTCAGCCCTCTGCAATAAGCATTGTTGGCCATGAGCCTGGGTCACAGACAATCAAATAGTACATCACATCCTTCTTCAGCTCTCTCGTCTCTGCTGTTCTGCACTGGCCTCTCAAGCATCTGCAGGAATATCATTCCTTGCTTCACACAAGGCTCGCCAGGCTCTTTCCATTTGGTGTCCAATAGGTGAATCTTACAGTAACATTTTTCAGGACATCTGTGTCTTGCTTTGGAGCTGAGGTGTTATATATCAACTTTCAGAGTCCTGTTTCATTTTGGTCTATATTTTACAGTATTTGGTAGCTTTTCTTCAAATTTAGTGTTTTGGGGTTATAGCCATTACCTTGTTTCATTGATAATGAGTTTTTTCCTTTTCTTTAAAAAAAATATATGTATATATAATGTACACATGTAACGTATATGTATATAATGTATATATGTATTATATGATATATATATTTTGTAGGTTTCTAGGTAGGTTATAAAGTACAAAAAGCCTTTCCTTTGTCATACCCAACTGACAGTTCACATGTTGTGTTTTAGATGGCTTTGGTCTAATTAGTTGATGCAGATAACTTTGATAAATAAAATGTCAGTAAAAGGGTAAATCAGTAGAAAATTCTGAAATGAAGTATTTAACTGTATATAATTTTATTATTTGGCCAGAATTATCTGTCTCTCACTCTAAAATTTGCATTGTGGCAATTCTAACTATAATTGGTTCTCAATAAAATATGTGTTACTCATGTTCCATCTTATTTATTCAGAAGATATTATTTCGTACTAACCATATGCCAGGTGTTGTGCTGTGTGCTACTTTGAAAGGGCAGCACCAAGATGAGGACTGTCTGGATGGTCCTCAGAAATGAAAGTAATGACTCAGGTGATGGTCTCTAGTATCTTGTATAGAGTTGACACTCAGCACATGTATAAATGATTAATGTATGTATTTCAGTGGCAGATTCTGGGGCATGGAGGATGACATCTTCCATCATCCTTGGGACTCTCACTTGCCATTTATAGTTTGATGCTAAGACCTTTTTTTCGCTTGGTCATATTTTGAGATAATTCCTGAATTTTCAACTTCTTGACACTGCCTTAAAATAACACAAATTGTACACTTCTAAAGACTCAGGGGAATCTAATACATCTTTGAGACTGATGACAAAGGGACAGAAAGACTTCTGAATAGACACTAAATGACTTAGGTAAATAAGTGCTTATAAGCTCTTGACAGTTTTGCATAGTGATATGGGTAGCTTAGGGACTCCTTCTCAGCCATTTGGTCTCAGCTCATTTATTCTTTTGTCAGTCTTGCTTTTGCATCCTTTCATTTGTTTTCATTAATTTCTTCTGGATGCTTTCCATATGTGTCTTAAACCTTTTGCCGCAAACTTTGTTGATATCCCCCTGATAATAATCTGAACTCAATCAGAACCCAAGTGAAACATTTACTCCACATTGAAAGGGGGAAAAAAATCAGTTTCTGGGGATGCATTTGGCTCCTAAGCAAAATACTGAATTATTTCCTCAAAAGGGCAAAGGAAAACAAGTCACTTAAAACCTTTCAATGGATAGCTCAGCTTGCCAGTAAGCAGATCATGCAGCTGAAGTGGGAGGTAAGAGCACCTGGAGTGGTATGTTTTGAGATGTGACACTGATATGAATTAAATAGGGAGAGAGATGCTGTTACCCTCCCAGTGAAGCAGGCAGCATGGTGAATGCATGACTGTCTAGAGTCCCAAAAAGGTTCTGAATTTTTCCACACCACGAGGTGAGATGAGTGCTTAAAATGGCGGAGGTAGAGTCTAACCAATTACAGAACCTGGAGGTGAGCAAGTCTGGTTATTTGCATTTGGAAGAAGAGCTGTCAATTAAAGTGTCAGGTCAGGCTAATGACACACTGAAATTTAGAGCTGCATCAATCAAAAATATAATATTTATAACCAACCATATTTGAAAGCACTTTGTCGGATCTAAAATATCTGAATGTGTAACCTCTGTCTCTCAGCACAGAGAACAGACTCGATAGGATCTCATCAGACAGCTAATGAGTACTTTGAAAAATAGATAACATCACGGAGTGTGGTCTGGAGTGATTTGAGCCTAAGTTGCAGTATGCAAAGGGGAACTTTTGGATGCTCATGTAAGCCGAATGTTCTGGAAAAACAGCAGTTGCCTCTATTAAGAGGGTCCATGATGTCTTTCTTGAATTGTAGCAAGTCACAGGGAGTCCTCCCCAAGCGACATACTGCAAGACCTCAGCCAGGATTTGGAGGAGTCTTTTCCAACCGCGAGGAACGTAGTAACCCGCCTCCTGTAAATGCATGCACAGTTTTTTCCTGTCGGCCTTCTTGAGTTGCCAGACTTGATTTTCTTGTTCCCGATTTGCACATTTTGTATGGCTACAACAAGAACCTCCTTGCATTGAAATGGTAAAGACATTCAAATTACGAACAAATGTCATTTGGGCATGCAGGGCCGTCTTCCTCCGATTCTCTGTAATAACTTAAATTTCAAAATGAGTGCTGCAAGCTTAAGGAGACTTATGTTGCACTTGACCTCTGAAGAGGTCTCATTTTATGAGGGCTCCAGGTCTTTGAGATGCCTGAAGATAGTGCAGTTTTTCTAGTTACAGGAAAAGAGGTTTGTACCTAAGCCTGGATGGGTTTAAGTTTTGGATCTCAGAGCTAAATTTTAGAAAGAACTCTCTCCATCCTTCTTTTCTCTGTTCTCAGGAAGGACCCTGGGAACTTGAGTCTTCAGGTAGGAGTTGCTACACCAGGAAATCAGCACTGGTTATGAGTTTGGCTGGCTCTGGTCCCATGTTTTCCTAGTGATTATCAAGGATGCTGAGTGTAGCTGGCCAAAGAGTCAGATGCTGGGACTGAAAGGGGGCTTGGAGACAAATACATCCTAAAAAAGTGCAGGGGATTCAGATCATTTTTGCTGCATTGTGTTTAAGATTTCCTTACTATGTTAAGCTTGCAGTCACATCTGTGGCTTTACATTAGCTCAGAGAATTACTGTCATCTTGCATTGGAGTCGTGTTTTTTTATTGATTCCCCTAATGAATCTCTTAGCAGGTACTCTAGCATTAGAAATCTGATTTGAAAAAAATCATCCCGATGCAATCTGGAGCTGAATGTGTATTGGAATTATCTATTGATTTCACTACACGGGATCATCTTTTCCCTACTTTCCATAATAAAGCTAAATGCAATTGTTTAGTTAAAAGTTCTCTCCCTCCACATTAGGTTTAAAATTTTTAAAAAAGTTTTCTAATATTTGCATCTTTTAAAGCAATGATTTCCATAATTTCTGTAGCTTATCGGGCTGTTGACAATCCATCTCTGTGTGTCCTGCTAGAAGGCTTTCAGGCCTGGCGTCTGATTTGGGGTTGACAAGGAACCTTGACTTTGGCAGCCACAACAGAGTGATAAGGAAAATTCTAGATACTATAGTGGGCACGATCAATTTCATTTTTACTCCTATTTCCATTCCAGTGATTGCACTTATTTATCTTTCTTAAAAATGAAGACATTCCTATAAAAATCCTAGAATATGATAATATATACACACAGCTTTGGCAATAAATTAAGTGGAAAATGTGAAGACTCGGGCAAAAATTTGGCTTCTGTATTAGGGGTTTCCTGAGAAATAGAACTAATAGGATATCTACCTACCTACCTACCTACCAGAAAGCTTTAGGCCAGGAGGTTATAGAGGCTGAGAAATCCCACCATGTGCCATCTGTAAACTGCTGGTATCAATGATTAGTCTGGGGGTGGGAGAAGATGAGATAAGATGTCCTAGCTCAAGAGTGAGGCAGAAAAACAAAGGGGGAAATTCTTCCTTTTGTTCTATTCAGGCCCTCAGCAGAGTGGATGCCCACCCACACTGAGGAGGCAATCTACTTTACTTAGCCCAGCCATTTAAATGCTAATGTAATCTGGAAATACCCTTACAGACCCCCCCAGAAATTATGCTTGGAGGGGGAGGGGGCACCCCATGGCCAATCAAGTTGACACATAAAATTAAGAATCAGAATGTCTGGGGTCCCTGGGTGGCTCAGTGGTTGGGCCTCTGCCTTCAGCTTAGGTCATGGTCCCAGAGTCTTGGGATCAAGCCCTGCATCGGGAAGCCTGCTTCTCCCTTTCTCACTCCCCCTGCTCATGTTCCCTCTCTGGCTGTGTTTCTTTCTGTCAGATAGATAAAATATTTATAAAAAAAATAATCATAACATCTTTTTGATAGTCTGAAGTAGTGTTTTGATTATTATTTTTTAAAGGAAGTTATTTTTTCTCTTATAAACCACCATTAGCCTCTGTTACTGTTGAATTTCCATTGCATGGTAACTGGCAAACCCTTGCTAGCTATTTCAGGTGGATTGTAATGAAAACTTGGTCTCAGGTTAGGAATTGGTTCTAGGCTGTGTGCACCAGGCATTGAGAGAAATAAAGCACTGAATACTTACTTCATTAATTAGGTCATCGTAGACAGCCAATGTGAACAATCATGGTGCAGAGGCAGAGGAGGGAAGGAGTTCAAGGGTCCCCAGGATCAAAAAGGAGGCAGCTCCTGCAGTGAGCTCAGTGTAAGGGCACATTTCAAGTCTTCCCAAATGCCTCATCCAGCAGGATTATTTGCCTGCAGATCTAGGTCAGCCAAGTCCTGGGAAATGAGAGAAGGTTTTTGGACCAGGATGGAGTCCCTTAAAGGATCCAGGAATCCTCGGTGCTGGTAACTCACATTTGTTCTCTGAACATCCTACCTTGGTTTTGTAGCCAGGGAGCAATTGAACTGTCTCCTTCCTCTCAACTTCATTTTGCCCACTTGGATTCTGACTTACTCTTCCAGGAAGATCTTTCCTGTGTGTGTGTGTGTGTGTGTGTGTGTGTGTGTGCGCACACGCGCACGCACACACACGTTGCATTCACATGCCCCTCATTAGGGCCACTTGTCTATTTGCTGCCCTACCCATTTGGACCAAACAACTGATTTTTCTTATTTCCTGGTTCCCTGTTTCCGTGCCTTCCAGGCATCCTAAGATTCCAGTGTAGACAATGTGAACAGTGAGCAGCTGTGTGAAGTTATGAGAGCCCTCCCATGCCTGTGTTTTTTAAAGTACTTCCACTCTTGGCAAGGCAAGTGTCTGAAACATCTTTCTCTTTTCTAATTGGATCAGGTTCTTTCTTTATCCCTAGGACTTAATGTCTTAACTCATCGTCACTGGACATCTGATGGAAGTAAGACACTCTAAGCAAAGTGTGAATTTTAACAAAGCAAACTTCGTCTCCCCATTGCTGGAGATAAGCTTCTAAGTCCCTGTCCTGTCTGATCAGGAGCAGGTGCAGAAAAACCTGCTCTAATCAAAGCTAAATGCATGCATCTTCCTAAAACCCGAGTTTGCTGTGCTTTGTAACACCTTAGTTTGATGGTAAATGCAAATGATAAAGACCATAATATGAACTTCATTAAAAAGTGTGTTGTAGCTCAGTCATAACTGATGATAATGGAGTGCCGGCTGAACACCAAATGCTAATACATGATTGAAGTGGAGTGTCTCCAGCTGTCTTCATGATATTCTGGATACAGTCGAAAATAGATTAGATTCTCCCCAGACCACACGAGGACTCGATACTAAGAGTACTTTGTTGAGGTGTATGATAATATCCCTGGAATGGTATGGAGAACATCTTGGTTTGATGATGTGTTAATGTTGAAATGTGCATAGATGTTAATTTTTTTTTAAGATTTTATTTTAGAGCTAGAGAGAGAGCATGGGAACATGCATGAGCACAGGGAAGAGCAGAGGAAGAGGGACAAGCAGACTCCATGCTGAGCACAGAGCCCAGCTCGGGGCTTGATCCTGTGAACCTGAGATCATGACCTGAGTGGTAGTGAAGAGTCAGATGTTCAACCAGCTGAGTCAACTAGGTGCCCCATATATTAATTTTGATAATGCTTTCTGAGGCATGAATGCTCAGGGTTTTTACCATTTTTCTAGGAACCATTCCTTGGCTCTTGTTAATTTTTGTTGGAGCTTTTAGTGATTAGATGAGAAGTTTAGAAGATTAGATAATCATCAGAAAATATTATACTGTAGTGCAGAGGTTAAGATATGGAGGATAGGAATTAGAATTATTTGAGCTTAAAATGCAGCCCTACCACTCTTTGGTTGTGTGATATGAAGCCTTAAGAGTTTTCTTCTGTGAAATTGGGATCATAGCAGAACCTTCCTCTTCCAGCCATGATGAACATGAAATTAGACAAGGACCCATCCCTATAACGATTGAAATAGTCCGATGAACTGCACCTTCAAAAGGATTATTCTTGTCTATCTAAATATGAGGGGAGTGAACCAGAGGCATTAGTCATTTAAATCTAGGGTGACTTTACAAATGGTTTTCATGTCCCAAATGATGTATAGTGCAGTTAAAGGTGGTCATATAACACTTCAGGCTCAGTGAGTTTCTAGGGTGTAGACTTGACTATTTTTACTCATGTATGCATTGCCAGGACCTAGCACAGTGCTTGGCATATGGTAGCCATTAAAAACACATGTGTCTTTGCTTTCAGTTTTCCCTTCTTCCTAGTTTTCCTTTGCTTTCTTCCCAGAGTTTTCTTTCCAAATATAGACTTAAAACTGTCTCTTGCTTGTGTATAGAAATCAAGAGAGGCTCTCTTTTTACTGGGAGCACCAGCTCTTTGGAGAATCTCAGTCTAGACCTGCCAGGGCCCTGCCCATTGATGAAGCCAGGAATAGAGGATCAAGGACAGTAGCCACTTCCAACAGGGAAATTTGAGAAGAACTTAATCAATGAATTATACACAAAGGTATAGGAAAGGACCTAGGGAAACCAGCAAGGGATAATACAATGCCCTAGATTGCTGTCACCATCCTTATGCCGGAATAGGCAAGGAAGGAGCAATTACTAGAATCTAAGAGCACCTCTTGATGGGAGCCATGGCCTTTGGCTGCAGAACCTAACTGGGGAAGGTGCTGGGGAATGATATTCCTGACCTCGCTTTCCTCCTGCCTTTTTTCTCCTCCTGGTGACTCCCATGGGACCAGGCTAACTGGAAGCCAGAGTGCCATGAAGCTGTGAACACAGCCCAGAGCTGAGCGGGAATGGGTGGATAAGGAGAAGAGCCAAACATGTGATACTCAGCATCTTATGTAAGTAAGTGAGGGTTTGTCTTATGTGAACCCCATGGAATGAACCCTTCTCAAGGAGGAGTAGCCAGAAAAGCATGCTAGGCAAACACAAACTGATGGAATCTTTATTCTCTACATTGAGAAGAAGGTGGAACCCACGTCTGCTGACTCTTAGCCCTAGGTTTTTCTACGGTTTCCTGAGGTTTAGAAGTTGTTTTTCTGTGACTACTGATATCATATTTTATCAAAACCCTTCAAAACTTCCACCTGAACATTTATATATGTTTGGCTTTTAAATGTCTATAAATAATTTAATTTCTTCCATTTGGACATTCCTTACAAATCTGAGAACATTTTTAGGTACTTTCCTATCTTCTACCTTCTATAGGTAGTTTATACTACATAGTATTTAAATATTACTTGTCAAATACCATGGTTCTTAGATCAATCTTAGATAAGCCTCTGGGTGTTAGATTTATATCTCTGGTGTTAGATTTATACTTTTCCCATCAGGTCCTTGCATGCCCTCTTCTATCAACTTTTCAGGTCATAATTGATAGGCTTTTATAGATAACCAATTCACTCAATCTATTTCACCTTGTGTAGAGAGAATTAGTCTTCTGAGTTTTCTAGACATTAGCAATACATAAGAATCTTATAACAAAGTATGCTATCATCTCTTTGAAAATGAGTAATGAGGCATGACAATTTCTTTCTAAAGCAATAATCAAGAAAAAGAGCCCTGCATTTAATTCATTATGTGGACCCATAGAAAGAACGAAGGAAAAATAAATATTTTCACCCATTTGAGTCAACTTCAAGCCTAAAATTATAGGTTCTTGCTACTTGGACTTAATTGCTATGACAAAGAAGTACAAGTTGCTGTGATCAGATCTGGCATGGAATACAAAAGCATGGGTCCTTGACATTTTGGAGAGTAATAGAATCATCTTTGCCCTAACCTCAACTGATTTTCTTTCATAGTGATTTCTTTCTTTTTTTTTTTTTTTTTTTTTAGTATTAGAAATGAAGACAAACCCAAACCTCAGGAAATTTAAATGAAAGTCCTGTTACTGAAAGACAGTCTGTAATAGGAGATAAGAACTTAGGTCATACCCTTTTGCAGTACTCACATTTATAGTAAGTAATGAATATTCTTATGAATATCAGGACTTGGTTAATTGGAAAGTTATACACTTTCTTAATATCCCCAATTTAAAGGTCAGTCTTTGTTAGCAGAATCAGTATGGTGGCTGGAACAGGTGCTGGGTGGGTCTCAGAAGCAGCCACAGGCTGGGAAGGAGAGAGGTCCCCCACCAGGTGGTGAATAAGCCCCCAGGGAAGGCAGCAAGGTGTGTGGGCAGTGGTGTGGGGAGTGGAGTCTCTCCATGCCGCCCCCCCCCAGGTCTGTGTCCCAAGGGGAACTGCTTTTGTTTCTTGAGGTCCTCTTCCTTGTTTTTAATGTCACAGTTTCATTCTTTTTTCATCATTTATAAGCTTTATAAAAATTGTGAAATATTTCACGCATGCAGAAAATTTCAGAAAACATACACACGTGCCTACCACACAACTTTCTCAAATACTATGATTTACACGGTCCTTCATGACAGTTTTCTTTTACGCAGAGAAAAAGCCTCATTGCCTGTCCGTCTGGAGGGGTGTCCTGAGGGCCGTCCCCACCAAGGTTATTCATGTCCCTGTAAAGGGCTTTTTCCTGCCTGGTCCATCATTACTGTCACTTCTGGGCTCGGAGGGCGTTCCTCACCACCCCAGACCTCCTGGTCAATAGAAATGCTGATTTCTCCCCTTGTCCTGAGCGACTAGGCTCAATTCAGTCTGCACACTGAGTAGGGAATCCCACAGCCTGTAATCCCTGCTTGGAGCCAGGGCCCGAGGCCTGGTTTCTGTCTTCAGATGCCTTCGGAGAGCCTTAACCCTGCAGGGCGGGGCTTCCTCTGCTCCCCCTGCCCAGAGGGTGGCTCCCCTCCAGAACAGATTTCATTTATCAGCCTCGGGTCCTAACTGGCCTGGGATGGGGACCTTGCAGCCAGCAGCCCAGCCTCTAGTCAAGCTCCCCGTGGCACTTAAGAGGACAAGCGGCTCCTCCGGGCTTGTGAACAATGTGTGGCCTTGGGACCTGGTGGGACACTCTGTTCTGCGTGGGAAAGCTGCCTGGCATTGTGACCTGATCAGTGAAAATTTGAGCACAGGGTAAGGGATATCTCTATAGTCCCTGTAATTTGATTTTGGCTTTCGACAGGTAAGAGGACCCTAACATTGCTTTATTTATTCTTCAAAAAAATTATTATTAACTAGTGTTATGGGCAATCCCATGGAAATGAAAGTACAAATGGGTGCTGGTATCTAAGTCAGGTTCCATGATGAATGTAGTGGAAGGAGTGGGACAACACCGGGACAAGTAAGCACACGTTGAGGAAGGTGGAAAGAGGAAAGTGAGGAAGCATCGTTAAACCAGCATTTGTTCCTGGAATTTTCAGCTAGGTCATCTCACTGCCTCTGGAAGGAACTGACTTTTATTGAGAGCCTTGTATGTGCCACCTCCTCCCCACACATCTCCTCGAGCCCTCCAACAGCCCTGTGAGGGAGGAGGTGAGCTTCCATTTGTAAGATAAACTTTAGAGCAGTTGTAGATTTCTAGAAAGATCGCTAAGAGATGCACCCCAGACCCAGTTTCTGCTATTGCTAACATCTTATGTCAGTGTGATACATTTGTTCCAAGGAATGAATCAATACTGATCTATTACTGGGGCATTTGGGTGGCTTAGTCGGTTGAGCATCTGACTCTTGGTTTCAGCTCAGGGCATGATCTCAGGGTTGTGAGATCGAGCCCTGCGTCAGCCTCTGTGATCAGTAAGAACTGTTTAAGATTCTCTCTCTCTCTTTCTCCTTCTACCCCCTCCTGCTTGCTTGCTCACTCATTCTCTTTCAAATAAATAAATAAAATCTTTAAAAAGATAATGATATATTGTTATTAACCAAAGTCCATACTTTAGTCAGATTTCCTTCGTTTTTTACTTAATTCCCTTTTTCTGTTCAGGATCACATGCAAGACACTACATTACATTTGACATCATGTTCTTTAGACTCTTCTTGGCGGTGACAGTTTCTCAGTCTCCTTGTTTTTGACAACATTAATGGATTTGAGGAGTATTGGTCGTATATATATATATATATATATATTTTAAAGATTTTATTTATTTGACAGAGAGAAACATAGCCAGAGAGGGAACACAAGCAAGGGGAGTGAGAGAGGGAGAAGCAGGCTTCCCGCTGAGCAGGGAGCCTGATGTGGGACTCGATCCCTGGTCGCTGGGATCATGACCTGAGCCGCAGGCAGTTGCCCAACCAACTGAGCCACCCAGGTGCCCCTTGGTCGTATATTTTTAGGAAATGCCCCTTAAGTACAGACAGTAATTGTCTGATGTTTTCTTCATGATTATAGGTTTTAGAGCAGAAGGCCACAGAGGTAAAATGCCCTTCTCAACACATCATATCAAGGGCACTCCTTTTTGCTGAGAAGGAAACTGTGGCGGAGAGGGGCAATGGCCTGCCCAGGCCTCCAGGATGGTCCAGCAGCCATTTGAACTTGCCTTGCCTGGTCCTTTTGGTTCATGATGTTGCTGTCTTGCAGGGCTTGAGGCAGGCATCCAGGTTCTGGGAGGGTGGTCCCCTCCCTCAAATAGCCACCTCTTCCCATGCCCTGCCCCTTGCTTCCTCATGTAGCTGCTACAGTGTTTGGAGTCTCGGGGGAGGAAGGAAGGTGGGGAGGTATGTCCTAGGTGGGATGAGGTGTCCAAGCCAATGGGAGCCCATACGTTCCCTCCTGCCCTTTGCTAGTGCCCACCCCACTTCTAGTCTGTCTCTCTTTTTTCTAAGTTTCTAGTTCTTGGGAAAAACCATGGAACTGGCTTGACTTTGATAAGCTCTGAACAAATGGCCAAGTCAAGAGGCACAAACGGGGCTCCTGGGGGGACCCACCCTGTATGCTGGGGCCAGAGGAGGGGAGGCTGTGGGGAATAGCACACTTCTATGTTTGTATTTCTAAGGTACAAATTATGGCTTTCAAAGTGTAATTCCTGGACAAGCTGCATCTGGGCACTGGATAGGAATACAAGTTACGCTGCCCCACCCAGGCCTGTTAGCTCTCAGACTCTGGGGATGGGATCCAGAGGCAGAGGCTGTGGTCCTAGCATGTCTTTGACTTTTTCATTTTGCATCCCTGGTTACTGAAAACAGAGTCTCTTTCAAGGCACGCCCAGAGCCTTTGCATTAAGAGACATGCTGCTAGGGTGTGCTTGGTTGGCAGGAGGCCAGGCCTGCTGTCTGCTCTGTTCTTTCCCAACCCCTCCTGGCAGGTGGCTGGCCATTTTTACTTGACAAGAACAAAACCTAAACCAGAGCCCAATGGTCTACTTAAATCCTACTTGGAATGGTATGTAGGTCAGAACTTTTTCAGTTATGAAGGACAGAAGCAGAGGACTTAAAATTTGTCAAGACCCAAAGGAATTTTTCCACTCATGTATCTGAAAACCCCAGGAATTGGTTCTCATGTCAGGTACAGCTGGAGCAGGGTGCTCAAATGATGTCACAAGGGCCCCTGCCTCTAATTTCCTTTGGTACAATTTTCTCCTTCTGGTAATTCCCTCCACATGAAGATGTCCAGGCTTATTGATTCCTTCAGCTTATAACCTCAATGAAAGAAAGATCCTATGCTGCTTGTAGTCACATTGGTCTTCTCTCCGAGCATCTCAGATTGGGTCTGTTGGGGTTATGTGACCTTTTCTGGCCCCATCACTGCCTCTAGAAGCTACACTCCCTATGTGTTGGCTATGGGGCTCCTGCTCGGAACCTCAGAATCATGCTGGGACCAGGCTGGAACCGGTGGTGTCCCGAAGGTTTACCAGCCCGCTCTGCTGAATGGATATGGAAAACCCTCATTTGTGTCACTTGTTGACTTTTCTGGTGTCAGTGTTCTCACCACGCTGATTTCAAGCTACTGATGATGTGGTATCACCGAAGGCAGAACTGGTAAGAAATGCATGGTGGCCCACTGTTGTAGAACATTTTTTCTTTCTTTCTTTCTTTCTTTCTTTCTTTCTTTCTTTCTTTCTTTCTTTCTTTCTTTCTTCCTTCCTTCCTTCCTTCCTTCCTTCCTTCCTTCCTCCCTCCCTCCCTCCCTCCCTCCCTTCCTTCCTTCCTTCCTTCCTTCCTTCCTTTGCATGAAATGTATTATTTGCTTCAAGGGTACAGGTCTGTGAATCATCAGTCTTCCACAATTCACAGCACTCACCATAGCACATACCATCCCCAATGTCCAAAACCCAGCCACCCCATCCCTCCTCCCACCCCCCAAAAATCATCAGCTTTTTTCCTGAGATTAAGAATCTCTTACCCTTTGTCTGCCTCCCCGGTCCCTCCTTGTTTCACTTTAGAGCATTTTCTCCATGCAGTTACAGTAGATGTAAATTACTTCAAAAGTACAGATAACTAATTATAAACTATAGTAAAATAATTAGGAAGAGATGAGTTTTGAGTAATCATTGCCTTTGTTTTTACATAATTTGTTTAATCATGAATCAACATAAGTTAGTTTTTCAGTAATAACAGTGTTTAATGAGTAGCTCACAAAATTCCTGAAAATTTAATGGTCATGTCTCTCAAGCTGGTACAAGCCGGGTCTAGCAAACCACTGGTCAGAACCCAAGAGGGCACATAATGAATGGTGTGACGACTCAACTGGCCATTTTTTCTCCCACTTCCAAGTGGGGACTATATCAGATTTCCTTGTGGCAGGTGACTCATCAAGGTTGCTGGGTATTAATAGGTTTAGCAGCCCAGGTCCTTATGGACACCTTGGCCTGTAGCCAAGTAGGACTCAGATGTAAGAACAGAAGATCAGTAGTCTATGGGCATAAGGTCCAGTTCAACATAAATGTCCCCGCAAAGAGACACAGCATTACTTCCTTCAGTCTTAAAGGTATTTCACAAAGTTCAAACTAAGCAGAAACCACATTTCTTGCTAGTACCCAGTTCATCAGAATGATGAAAAGTTGCTTGTTGCCAAGTGTTTTCAGTTATAAAAATTCATATGCAGAGGAAGGGGTATGGAACTTGCGCCCACTAATCTTTGCTTCATTGTTTGCAGTCTTGTTTTTCTTGAATTTACTGGGAAGGAGTAACACTATATCTGTAGTTTGCCCTCCCCCGAAGCTTCCTCCTATTTAGAGGCACTGAGATCAGAGGTGGGGAAACTAGTGGGAGGTTACTGCATTGGTCCAGGCAAGACAATAGAGCCTGAACTTGAGCTTGCCAGAGGGGATGGAGAGAGGTGCTTGATGGCAGATTGGGCCAGAGCAATGACTCAGTGACCTACCTTCTAGCTAAAAGAGAGCACAGGGCACGTATTTGCATGCTTGAAAAAAAAGTAGACAATATGAGTATGAATGTACTCTGTGTTCCAATAAATTTAACACATTTCTTGGGAAAAGCTACTTACCAAGAAGAACTGAAGAAATTATTTCATGAAGTCAGATCCACTCCAGCCCCATCCCCTACCGACCATGCAACATAATAATTTTGCTTTTACATTGTGTACTGCATAGGATTTAGAGATGCAAAGAAAGAATGAAGCACCCTTTTGCTGGGAATATTTTCAGTAGGTAGAATTAAGAGAGTTAAGGAATTCATGCATACACAGTATGTGGTATATCTCAGTAAATATGGGACCACTTGGAGATGACTTATTACCTACAAGATACTTAGTAAAGGTCAATAGTAGACATTCAATCCATTTTAGAGGGACGGATCAAAGAAAACTCCTAGGGCAGCTTGCTTAAAAAAGAGTATTAATGTAACAAAGATGTGTTGCTTTTCTCTTGAATTGGCTGAAAGCATCAAACCATTTCTTCTATGGAAATTGAATCACCTCTTCATCTAGAGAACAAAGTGGTCGGACAGGGACGGAACTCAGGGATAAACTCACAAAGCGCACCTAGCGTTTCCGCCAGAAGCAACACAGCTCCAGCTAAATAATGGTTGCATGATCTTATTAAAGAGAAGTAAAAGGACGAAAGAATAATCCTTTGGTGTCCCTGAGAAACTGTTCAAAGTCTTTCCAATGTCAATCAAGAGCCCTACGATGTACATCACACTATACATCACCAGCAAATACCCTTCAAGTGCACCCTAGAATGATCTTTGTAAAATGAAACCTTCTTGGGAACATGGAAATGCACCAGAAATATCTAACAGATCAAGGACTGAATTTTTTTAAAAACGACAGGTACATCTTAGATCTTATGTGTTTCCAACAAGTTAATGAATGAGTGTCATTTTTTTAATGCTCAGATTTGACTTTGGGATTCTAGGAAATTCAGCTTCTGCAATGACCTGGCAGGATATTAGAGCTCCTTCTCTGTTTATGCCACAACTGTCAGTGGTGGCCTCTGGCTGGGAACCAAGCCTTTAGAAGAATTTTCTTTGGGAGATACAGGACCTATGTCACGTATGAAGTAGCTGGGTCTCAGAGAAGTCAGGTAATCCCCGAAGTCAAGAAGTGATGGCTTTGGGCTTTGAACTCACATGCCTTCCCCTAGAATTTGTCCTCTTAATTACTACCTTGTATTGGTTGCCCTGGTAAGCAATAATAATACCTAACATATATGGTGCGCTTTATAGTCTGCAAAGTGCTTTCCCAAACATGCTCTAATTTGAGCATAATTCCATGAATGTGGTGATTTAGAATTAATCTCTGCAGCACTCATTTTAATCGTTGACTTCCTTCAACCCTGGGTGGGGGCGTGTGTGAAATGATTGGGCTCCAGAGTGAAGAGCCTGCGCATGGTCACCCTGGGATGATGGGGTTTCCGTGGGGTGCTCTGCGTCTCTCCCCATCTCTCTGTAGGACTATCTCGCTTGGTAGCACATCCAGCTCTTAGGCTCCCCAAATTGCTGCCTGACTGCTCTACGGTTTTCAACACTATCCCAGGGCATTGGTTTTCCCACCTCTGTTCCAATTTAATTAGGGCAAGGCTAGTCTTAGAGGCCAGCCTTTGAGGTTTGTTCTGTCCTCAGTAGGGCTCTTCCTAGCTGCCTCTTTCCTTGGTTCTCTCCGATGAACTGGCTGGCCTATGGTTTAGCTTGTTTCTTTTAATTAAGAGGAGCTACCGCCCCCTCTTATTTTCATAAGACCAAATCCTCCTTTGTTTCTAAGATAACCCTTAGACTCAAACTTTCCCACACTGTTTCCAAGATAACCCTTAGACTCAAACTTTCCCACAAATAAGTTTGGTTCCTTTGGGAGACCCTCCCATCTCCAGGCAAGTTCTCTGAGCCATGCCTCTGGGGAGAGGGTGGGCAGTAGTCTCTGGTCTTCTTGGCTCGTCTCTGCGGTGTGGAGCCTCTGCCCTCTGAGTGGGCTGGGGAAGGGCAATGGGGACCCCAGTATTCTTGGCCGGATGAGCCTAGAAGTGTGTCCATCCTATGAGTGAAGTGTAGAGCAAAGAAGGCCCCTAATGTTTTGACTGAACTCACCAGAAATTTAACCTCTTTAATTGGAGTTGGAGGAATGAGAAATGCTGGCAACACACTCCCTGCAGTGAGCTGTACCATCGTTTAGGAGGTGAGGGGGAGAGGGAACCCTCTTTTTGGCCACAGCTGACCAGAGTGGGGGTAGCAGCTGAGCTGGGTGGGGGAAGAGAGGAGCTTGTGGCTAAGTGCCACAGACTTTTATAGTTCTTAGCAAGTTCCAGTAGATTTTCTTGAATAAAGTTTTCTTCACTTGCTATATGCCCTTAAAATAATTTTCAGAGATTTTTAAGTTATTTTGCACCAGTTTTCACCAGTTAGGCTTGTTTCACGAGGAAGGAGGTCTGTTAAGCTCCCCACTTTCTGTCCTGGAATTGGGGGATCCCAGTACTTTTATCACCAAGAACAGTTTCTAGATGAGAAATCAGAAGCACAGAGAGTTTAAGTGACTTGCCCAGAGTTACACAGGAAATGAAAAGCTGGGCGGCAAAACTATGCTGTCCGGCTCCTAAGTTTGCACTGGGCTGAAAGGAAGGACATTTCTGCAGGAGACGGCACCACCGTGTCTTCGGGTGGACGAGAGGCCGGAGAGCGGCGAACGCTCGGGGACTGTATTAGAAGCTTTGCCTCCCCGACAAGTCTGCCTGTTGAGGCCTGGGCCAATCACGCTGACTTTCTTCGGTCAGCCGGGGACATCCTCAGGGAGGCCGTGTGTGTGGCCTTCCGGCAGGCGGTGCAAGTGGGTCCTGCCGAGGCCAGTATTGCTCTCCCTCCGCTGGATCCGCAGTGCCTCCCAGAAATCTCAGGGACTTCTCTTTAACTGACATCTCTGTCTCTGTAGTTAGGGATTGGGGCGGAACAGAAGCTGGTTTGGTTCAGGTTCACGCAGGCCCCCATTGACAGTCACCTCCCCGACCCTCCCACACTGGCCACCCCCCAGGGCCTTGCCCAGATTTGTCTCCCATCACCCAAAGTGTCCTACCCTGCCCTCCCTGCAGGCTCACAGGCCCCTCAGCGGAGAGCTTTCAGACCCCATCTCCCGGCTCTAGTGCCGTGTGAGTCCATTCCACCTTGTAGGCCCTTTGTTAGTACCTGTCCTGGAGACCCAAAACCTTCTCGCAAGGACAGGAGGCGAGCAATGAGAATTTAAAACCCTAGTGATTGCTGGAAAAGTGTTTTGGGTTGGGCGGAACTCTGTGGCACCTGCCTGCCTTCCACATCATCTGTTGCTTACTTTATAGAGCTGTTTAGAGCCTAATAGCTGCATTAGCAGTGGGCATTCAAGGCTGAGCTCTCCTCTTTGACCCCAAACCGGTTTGACGGTCTTTCCTTCTTACCCTTCGCATCTCCCTCTACCACTTGCCAATCCATCCACAATCTCCTCCTTTCCTCCCCCTCCGGGCTGGCTGGCGCTGTCCCAGGCCCCTGCATGCAGGAAACCACAGCACACACCTAACCGGTCTCCCCACTGAATGCACTCTCGCCCCACCCCCATCCATTCTCTACCCAGCAGCTAATCCTGAAGAAAAAGTGAATCAGACATATTCCCCCCATCTACAAGCCCTTCAGAGGCTTCCCACAGCCCTTAGAACAAAACGTCGACTTCTTAGTGGCTGACAAAGCTCGTGACCTCTAGGCCCCAGCCACCCTCCGGCCTGGGGCTAGCCCCCCTTGCTCTCCTCTGGCCAGATGGGCCTTCTTCCAGGGCCTGTGTCGAGGCCTTTGCTTGCATTGTTCCCTCTGCTTGTGGAGTCGGCAGAGGGGCCTCCAGACATAGCCCCTCCCGAACCCCCAAACCCATGATAGGTTTGATTGGATGGCCACAGGTGTTACTAATGCTACAGGACTTAAAACAAGGAATGGCCTCTCTCATGCAGGTGGGCGCCATTTAATCACATGAGCCTGTAATAGCAGAGAACCGACTCGAATTGGAGGCAGAAGCCAGGCAGTATGAGGCAGAGATGGCGGATAGTGCGGACCCCACACTCTGGTGCCGGCTTACAGATGGCGGGGCCTACCGGAGGAGCTGAGAAGGGCTCGTGGCGGAGCTCTAGTGAGAAGAGGGCAACTTGGCCCCTAAACACAAGCAAGTAAGTTCTGCCAACAACCCGAATGTGCTCAGAAGCTCGTTCTCTCCCAGAGGCTTTACACTAAACTCAGCCAGCTGACGCCTGGGTTGGCCTCCTGAGACCCGAAGCACAGACAGCAGTGGAGGCCCTGGGTTCTGACCTACAGACCCGTGAGATGGTAACGTCGTGTTGTTTTGAGCTGCCAAGCGTACGGTCAGTTGAACAGCAGCAATAGAAAAATGCATACAGCCCAGAATGTTCTCTCCTCCCTCCTATTTCCTGGGTGACCCCTTCTCATGCTTTAGGGTGGAGCATAGGTGGAGCCATTCTCTGATGAGCTTATCTAGCGGGCTAGATAACAGGGCTACCTGTTTCATGCCCCCCCATTCCTATTCTTCCTAACATGTTAACCACACTTGGGCTTTGAGGAGGCCGTTGGGCACAGGAGAACTGGTGTGATGCCCGGCGTTGTTCCCATAAGTAGTAGGGTCTGGGGTTGCAGAGTTCAAACCCTGGCTCATCCTATTTGCTACTTGTCTGACCTTGGCTGAGTTCTTCACGCTTCTGTGCCTTAGTTTTTCTCACTTGTAAAATGGGCACAATACCAGGTCAGAGGGTATTGAGGATTACATGGGAAAACAACCTATGATGCCCAGCAAAACTTAGTCCCTAACAGGCTCCCATCTGGAACATAGCCATGCCTGTTCCGTTACATGCTAGCTTCCTTTACAACCTCACTTGCAGGCTGGGAAGGCAGACCTGAGTCGTTGTGACCCTATGGCCCAGAAAGCCTAAGTTATTCTCTGACTTGTACAGGAACAGGTTGCTCTGAACTAAGCCGGGTGGGTGGGGGGCCATGTGTCTTTGGTCATCTCTGTACTCTGTCCTCCCACATGACCCAGCACCCAGCAGGTGCTCAGTGCAGCAGGCTGAGGTGATAACCGAAAACTTGTGTGTAAAGCCAGTATTCCCTGCCCAGGTGGGAAGGAATGTGGGATCCAGGCTGCTGCAGCACGGAGCAAAGCTCCCTCACCGTTCAGAACCGGCCACTCCTCTCCAGCCTTCCCCCACGCCCCCTCTTTCGGGCCTCACTGGCGCTCTCCTGCCAGGTGAGGAGCTTTGCCATCAAGTACCATTTTTACTTTCTAGATGAAAGCTGCTTGTGATGGTAGTTAATAAGCTCTGTGTCCTTTTTCTGTTCATCTCCAGGATCTGTACCTGAGTTTCTGGGATGTTTTACAACGTCACACTGGCCAAGTCCTAAATCAGTAGGAGTCCTGGAACACAGCTTGAATGAAAGTAATAAGAGCTTTCCATTGCCTCTTAAAGAGCTTTAAATGGCCCCTGCAGAGGCCCAAAGATAGCACCTGCGTGTGACCTGAGCTCCTGGAAAGGGGTCGTGTCTGAAGTTCTCATCAGTGACATCCATGCCTTCTGGCAGCTGTGTTTTATGGGGCTGGTCGTCTGGCACCCAGCAGGATATGTTCAGGTTTCTATTCTCAGACTCTTTCATTTTTTCCACGGAGCTTGCAGCGTTTTTAATGATCAAGTGTATTATACTTGCAGGGAAATCGGGTTACCTTTTCATGAGGTGAGGGAACAGCTGTCACTAATTGACTTCTCTGCCACCAGGATCCGTGGGCTCAGGGACAGTCCCATTGGTTTGAGGGGACAGAGGCTGGCAAGGCCCCCTTGTCAAGCATTCCCTCCGCTGATGCCAGAAAGTCTTCCTTTTGCATTAGTGATTGTCTATGTATTTGTTCGTGCTGATCTGTAATAAGGTTTCCCGTATTTAACTTATAAAAAGGTCCATTCACCCAGATGGGTACTGCCAAAGACTGGCATCCTCCACCCATAATCCTAGGCTTTTAATTGAGCACATTCATTGCTTGGGAGGCAGATTACTTGGGTGAATTAGACATCACTTCCTCTATGAAGCTGTTTCTTACTCTCCGCATTCCCCCTCCAACCACCCATGTGCATCTTACCTCTTTGCTCCTGTGTTTATTATTGTCTAAAGATTTTCATAATTTTTTTTTTAAGATTTTATTTATTTGACAGAGAGAAACACAGCCAGAGAGGGAACACAAGCAGGGGGAGTGAGAGAGGGAGAAGCAGGCTTCCTGCGGAGCAGAGAGCCTGATGTGGGACTCGATCCTGGGTCTCTGGGATCATGACCTGAGCCGAAGGCAGTCGCTTAACCAACTGAGCCACCCAGGCACCCCGGATTTTCATAATTTTTAATGATTATTGGCATAACCCAGAGCATGGTGTTTAAGAGGAGAGCGTTCCACTTCTGACCTAACCCTGACAGAAACTTGCTGTGTGACTTCAGGCATGTTACTTTACCTCTTGTGCTTCAGTTTCCATATATTTACAGGCTACTGGGCTGTTAGGGAGAAGTGAAATAATTTTTGTATCCCTTTCACATACACATGCCGTTCTTTTGCATAATTTTATGTCGAATTAAAAGACATTATCAAGTATGTAGGAAAAGCTAATTTCCTTTCCTAAAAGGAAATTTTAAAAGAGGTAAAAACCATTTTTTAGCTGCGGACCCTCTGAAAACAGTAATGGGCCAGATTTGGTGCCTAGTCTGTTCTTTACTGACTCCTAGTCACTGAAATGTTGAGATTGTGTTTTTTTACTATTGCATATATCTATTATGAGATCTATAAAATGTTGAGATTGTGTTTTTTACTGTTGCATATATCTATTATGAGATCTATAAATCTGGATGTGCACATGCTATTTGGAATCTGGTGTCAGCTGGCTTTGAAGAAATCACTGGGAACTTTTGGCATTGTTTTTTATACTCTGCAAACTTCAGATATTGCCCATGAGACTTCCTAGAACTTACCTATTGAACATTCAAGGCTAGAATATATTTTAGAGTGTATCTTTGGCTACTCTTTCTGTTATAGTTGCTACCAGCCATTTGTGATAACTTAAATTTAAATTAAAGTTAAATAAAAATTCAGTTCCTCAATTGCACTAGCCATATGCAATTGTTCAGTAGCTGCATGTGGCCCGCTTGATGGTGCATGCACAGAATACTTCCATCTGCGCAGAAAGTTGTATTGGACGGTATTAGAAAATTATCATTTTAACTGGGTTTTTCCCGTCTTTGGCTTATAATTATATACGGTCTTAAAATAACTTGAATCCCTTTAGGAGGAGTTGTTCCCTTTTGCATGCCTAATGTTTATTTACATCTCTCTCTCTTTCTGCCAGTTAGAAATGCCAAGTTTCTTTTTTTCTTTATTTTTTTTAAAGATTTTATTTATTTGACAGAGAGAAACACAGCCAGAGAGGGAACACAAGCAGGGGGGAGTGAGAGAGAGAGAAGCAGGCTTCCCGCCGAGCAGGGAGCCCGATGCGGGGCTCGATCCCGGCTCTCCGGGATCATGACCTGAGCCGAAGGCAGTCGCTTAACCAACTGAGCCACCCAGGTGCCCCACAAGTTTCTTTTTAACTTTCTCAAAGAATGTTTGGTTTTCTTGACTACTTAAAACATTTAATTCATTTTTTAATTTTTAATACAACTTTTTAATTTTCAGAGTATTTTGGGGCTCATTTGGTTCTTTTCATCTAGTTTCTAGAATCAAGTGTTTGCTTTATTTTATTTCATTCTTTCCTGGTTTCTAACAGATACTTGATTTTAAAGCTAGAAACACTCGTTAATTTGGCTGCATGCTATGGGCTTTGATATATATTGTTTATATTTTTGTTCATTTCTAAATAGTTTGTAATTTCAGTTTGGTTCCTTCCTCTAAGAATCATTTAAAAGGTTTAAAAATTCTAAGAATAATTTTTTTTTGTCATTAACATTATTTGTGGTCAGGCAAAATAGATTGTATTAAGTATTTGGAGAAAATATTTTTTTAATGGCTTCTGTTGCCTATTGTCACCTAACAAATTACCCCCAAACCTTAGTAGCTTAAAACAACATTTGTTATCTCAGATTCTGACTGAGGGTCAGGTGAGTTGTTCTATCTAAGGGTCTCATGAGGTTGCAGCCAGGTGTTGGTAGAACTCCAGACAGTTGAAGATTTGGCTGGGGCCGGAGCAGCAGCCTCTGGGACGCCACATCGGGGCCCCTACCACACCATATAGCCTTTGCCCATACAGCGTGAGTCCAATGTCATCACATCCACCTTATCCTGTTCATTAAAAGGAAATCTGATATTGTACTCATTAGAAGGGAAGCTCTAAGTCCAACCCATATCTAGTGGGAGGGGACCACACAAGGGCAGACTTCTAGGGAGATGAGGGTCACTGGGCTCATCCTGAAAGCTGTCTACCACTGTCAGGTACATGTTCAATTTTTGATACTCCTAAGGTTTGAAAATAGCCTTTTTTTTGGGGGGGGGTCTCTATTGAGATGTGTTCCATGTATTGGCTCCAACTTCTGTTAAGTTCTCAAAGTTATTTCTCATTTTGCTTACTGTATTCCTTGATTTTTTTTTCCCCCCTCTGGGATGAGTGTCTATCTTGATGTACCTTTGTGAAGATGCAAAGTTCTAGAAATGTTATTGAGGCAACTTGTTAGCTAATGTTGTTCAGGAGTTTTACATTCTCACTCACTCTCTGTAATCTCTCCCCTCACCCCACAACTACTGAGTGAGGGATGGTAAATTCTCCAAGTAGAATGGCGGATTCGTTTATCTCTCCCTTCAGTTCTGTCCACTTGCACTGCAGGTGTTTTGAAGCTCTATTACGTGTGTTACATTTAGAATTATGTCTTGATGGATTGACCACCTTATCATATGAAAGGATTCTCATGTCCCCTGGAATAGTCCTTATCAACTTTGACTGATTCTTATGCTTAGTGTTTGAGTGCTGTATCTTTTTCCATCTTGCTATTTTCTATGTAACTATTTAGCTGAGTTAGAAACTACATTTAATTCCAGGTTCCAGGGTAAGGGTCTTTCTATCCCAAAGAGGTCTGGCTGTCAGGGCCTGGTAGGGTGGCTCTGTAAGGACAGCAGGGACCTAGGCTCCATCTAGCTTTCTATTCTACCAGCTCAGGATGTGACCTACCACCTCTTGAACATGAGATGTTTGCCAGAGCTCTGCCTATTGCATTCAGTTCTAAATGCAGAAGGGAAAACATAAGGGATGTGGTGGGGGGAGGGGGCACCAACATAATAACTTCACCTAATGACTTCCACTTAAATATCATTTTCTAGAACATGACCACTGTAGCCACACAGAGGTCAGGAAATGTATTTGAAGAGTCATGTGTAGGGGAAGTCATTTCTTTTCCTCCTAGGCTGTTTCACCCTATGCTTTCATGGACTCATCTTTTAAAAAAATAGAACTTCTGATATTTAAGGAATTTTGGAAGTACAGTTTTTGCTTGGATGTTTTACTTCTGCTGGTTTGATCTGAGCTCATTAATCATGTCAAGATTTCTGTGTGGTTTTTCACAATTTTTTTCTTGCTGTAGTGAAAGAAGCTATATGATGTGTATTTAATAGTTTTATATAGGAGTTATTAAATTTTATAAAACTTGCATATCTTTTACATAATTTTGGTATTATAATTTTTCAGGTGTATTCTTATAATGGTCTCTTCAGAAAATCCAGTTTCTGCAGATTTTTCTTTTCTTTTTTTTCTTTTTAAAATATACCTCTTAGGGGTGATGTGGGAAACAAAGGCAGAAGGAAATGTAGACAAAATTAAATGTCCCGAGCTCCTGGGTGGCTCAGTTGGTTAGCAGCTGCCTTTGGCTCAGGTCATGATCCCAGCATTCCAGGATCGAGTCCCGCATCGGGCTCCCAGCTCTCACGGAGTCTGCTTCTACCTCTGACCTTTCCCCTCTTGTTCTCTCTCTCTGTCAAATAAATAAATAAAATCTTTAAAAAAATAAAATAAATGTTCTTATAACCTGCAGTCCACTGACAAATAGTTGAGGCAGGGAGAGTATAATCCTCCTCGAGGAATCTCCCAACTCTCTTAATGTTAATGCCTGGCTAGAGGGAAAAACAACCTTGGGTTGACCACAGCAAGGCCTCCAGATTCCTGTCTTCTTTAGCAGATGAAAATCCTTTCGGAACGTCCCTTATCTTTATATACTTTGGAGTTGAGGAAGTAATTAGTTGTTCCTCATAGTCCTGAGCAGGAATTCCGTCTGCCCATGGGTCCTGTCTTCATGCTTTAATAAAACCACCATTTTGCACCAAAGCTATTTCAAGAATTCTTTCCTGGCCTTCTGCTCTGGACCCCACCCACCTCACCTTCATTTCAAAACTGTATGTGTGTTTTAAGATTTTAACTCATTTTTAAAGTGTAAGAGTATCAACTATAAATGTGGTGTGAAGTTACTCTTTTAAATTAGAAATCACATGGGGCCCAGAGTATGAATTTCCCCCTGCCTGAGTTTTACTCAGGATGTATTTGTAAAACCTGCTCTCCGCTCCCTCTACTAAGAAGAGTGACTGCTGTCTGTTCTTCTTTATAAATAAAACTATGTGAGAGTGCTAGTGTGGATCTTGCTGGAAATGGACGGGCAAAGCAGATGCTGGTCACGTTTGAGTCTCCTTTCGTGTCAAGCTGGAAGGCTTCTCCCATGCTGTAGAGGAGTTCTTTGTTCTGGGCTTAGAACACGGCAGCCAGGTTATGCTTGGCTTTTAGATCTAGAAGGGGATGAGAAGTTCCAGTTCTTCTAAAAATCGATTTCTTAACACCAACAGCAACGCGCCCCCCCCACAACTGTAATGTCACCAACAAATGAAGTTGAAATGCTTTTTTAGAGGTCATCAGAGGCAATGGACCCATTTTAGTAGGAAATTATGTGTTATTGACTTCAAGACTCAGCTCCAAATTCAGACATTTTTTGCTTGCTCTGTCAAGATGGATTTGGATCTTTTATGTACTTTGGCTGAGCCCGCCGCCACTGATGTTCTGTCCGCAGAGACTGCTGGGAGACCCGGAGAGGGAAAGGGTTTTGCCCCCGGATCTGGAGTGCTTGCCTGGCAGGCTTCTGTAGCTCACGGCGGGGGGGGGCTTTCTCCAGTGTCCCCCCAGCTCCTGCCCTGTCCACAGCTTCTCCAGCTCTGCTCTGGAGCCCATCGTGGCTGGGGGCTTCCCCCCTCACTCCTCCTGGCTCGTTTTGTAGTCTGCCACTCTTCTCAGCCAGCAACTTCTCCAGCGCCTCGTCCTCACAGGAGTGCCTCTGGGGAGACTCCTCCCCAAGAACAGGTTTTCCCAGCACCCTAGAAGACACCCGCCAGTGTCTCCTGCCCTCCATTCAGCTACAGCTCTGCCCTTTCCAGCAAGTTCCGATCTCTGCCCTCCGGGTGAGCTGGGGAGGATGCTGTGTCTTCCTCCCCTCCACCCCCCCAGCCTGTGGTGCCTCCTTACATAGGCTCTTCCCTGTGATCTTGAAACTTTCTTTCACTTCTTACTAGCTGCTCCCTTGTAAATATAATTGCTTTTATCATTACCTTTTTTTTTTTTTACATTCACCTTTTACTATTCAAATTACTGAATATTTCTCTCTCCTGATTATACTCTGATTGCTTTGGAAATCTTCCCAGTCAACAATTAATTTCTGATCATTGTGAAACAGATTGCTGGGAAT
Organism: Spilogale gracilis; assembly: GCA_004023965.1. NCBI lineage: Eukaryota > Metazoa > Chordata > Mammalia > Carnivora > Mephitidae > Spilogale > Spilogale gracilis. The sequence goes on along the minus strand of PITA01012465.1, from coordinate 8,205 downwards.
CTGAAAAGGGAAGAAAACCAATGACAAGAGCATGGGATGGGAGGAAGACAAAGAATTGGCCTCTTTATTTCTCAAAGTCACTGTTTCTGGATTCAGGTCATTTATCACAGGATATTGTTAGCCACTTTTATTCAATTCAGATCGGCAGTGGAAACCAAACAAGAGGCCAGCCAAAGATCGTCCCTAGATTCCACACTCTGCTCTCGGCTTCGCTCTTCCTGAGCGACTGTTGGTGCAGCCAGATTTGTGTCTTCGGGCTCTGCTTCTTCTCCCAGGTCCCTTGGCCCCATATCACCAGCTTCCTGTTGACAGCTGGAAAGTAGAATGGAAAAACTATGGTCTCCGTTCAAGTCTCTGCCTGCCACTCCCTAAGGTGACCTTGGCCTCTGTTCTCCCACCCGTGAAAGGGGGGCACCGTGCTTCTCTCCTGGAGCTTCCTTGATGATTGCATGGGCTAATATGCATGAAGGGCTGAGAATGGAGTTGGCCCAGGGTGAGCTTTGGATAAATGACTGTTTTATTGCTGGACATTTTTCATTTTAGATCTGCAATCTCCATATTTACTCTGCTTGAATCTGAATGGTATTGATTAATGACCCCAGCCACCTGGGTCTAAAAATACAGTGTCTGCTTTCTGTCTCTGGCCTCCCAATCCAATTTGTCTCCAAAGCAGAACTTTCCTTCTTTTCAACATCTTTTACACACCTCCTGCCTCCTATTTCCTCTGTCCCCACTTTGGTTTAAGCATGGTTAACGTCCAGGGGATTTACACTAAGCTCCCCCTCCCTTCCGCCCCCATCCTGTAATTCACATTTTGTACAGTGTAGGAACATTACTCCCTCTAAATCCTGCCATTCCTTTGCCCAGCCCTCTGTTTTCCTCCTATCTCCGGGAAACCATGCAGCCTCTAGTATGGCATGCAGTGTCCTTCACTCTTGTGTTGACTTGTATCTCTAGTCCCTTCTCTACCGAAGTCTCATACCAGGTAACGTTCTTTGTTCTGCTTCTCCACACCATTGAACTTTTTGTTTTCCTTAAGCTATTCCCTTTCCCTCAACCTAGCTCAAAAATCCTCTCTTCAGTTCCTGCCCTTTCCTCTTCCTGCTCATTCTGCCTTATTCAACCCCTACCCCCACCCCTCTCCAGACCACTGGCATCCGATATGCTACTTTCCCTGGGTATCTTTTTACCCAGCTGCCCTATTTTCCCAAGCAAAGATTTTACCTCTGGCAGCAGAGACAGCTTTTCAGTTTTTTTGTTGTTCTGTAGTGCCTTCCACATTTGAGGGATGCTCTATGAATTAGGTTGAATTAAAATTTCCTCTATCATGTTGACTTTATTGTATTTTATTTTTAAAGATTTTATTTATTTATTTGAGAGAAAGAGAGCAAGAGGGGAAGAAGGTCAGAGGGAGAAGCAGCCTCCTGGCTAAGCAGGGAGCCTGATGTGGGACTCGATCCTAGGACTCCGGGATCATGACCTGAGCTGACGGCAGTCGCTTAACCAACTGAGCCACCAAGACACCCCTATCATATTGATTTTAAACCAGCGATTGAAAGTCTGTTTCCCTCAGTATTTGTTTATTAATTTGGTAATTTTATCTGCTATTCTTCAAGCAATGGTCATCACTCCGAGTGTGAAACTGGGAAGATTTTACCTGTTTTTGTTTTCCCTTTGCAAATTAAGAAAAGGTGGCCAACATTAGAAGTGTTTTAGTCTGAATCACAGAACACCTGGACCCTAAAAGGCAGAATTTGAAAGTCCCTGGTGTAGGCCCATATTTTTAAAAAGTAATAAAAAGGAGGGATCCTAATTGCAGAAAACCTATTTAAAGTTATGAGGTGAAATGAAATGGTGCCAAGGAATTTTGGACTTGTGGCAGTAGAATCCTTTACAGTCCTAAAGAGCTAACTGGGAAATGATATCTAGAAGGCTTTACGTTTGCATCCAATAAGCTATTTACTTCAGGGAGTTTTACATCTAGAAAGTTCCCATTTGTAAATATGGAAGTTATCACCAGTAAATGAGGAGCAATTCCACAGGCAAGCATCTGGAACGATCTTTCTGTAGACAGGAGGAAGGGACCCTGGGTTCCTGCTGGCTGTGGGCACATCGCAATTAAAAGTGTTCCTGGTGATTATTTCAGAGAGATAAGGCCTGGGGTAAATCCCGTTTCCTACGGGCCCTTGGATTTACTCTTAGTCTGGGGGACCATGTTGATCTTCAACTTCCTAAGGGGGCAGGAAGGTACCTGTGGTGAATTTGATTAATAAAATAACACTAGGTAATTTCCAAATTAAGTTTCATTAGAGGCTTAAAATTTTCATAGGGAAGTCTAGACTTGGGTGATTATTTTTTAAATCTAAATTAGATCCCTTAATTTTTGTTATAAATGGCTTCTGTGCCCAGTACCAAATATGCTGACCATTGGCTTTAGAAAAGTTTTGAATTTACATTGAGATTTGGTAAAAAGTGGGACAGTACAGGGTTGCCTGGCTGGTGCAGTCGGGTAAACCTCTGACTCTTGATATCAGGATCATGTGTTCAAGTCCCACATTGGGCTTCATTCTGGGCATGGAGCCTACTTAAAAAAAATAAACTTAAAAAAAGTGGGGTACTCCAGTTAAAATCCCAGCAGACAGCCTTTGTTTACTGGACTAGGGCTGGGGGGCAGCTGGGGCACCTACACAACGAAGAGCCCCTGCATGTCCACCGGAGGGAAAGACAGATTCTTCCGTGTATAACTTTTCATGTATTACCATTGAACTTTATACCTGTGGGTATTGGAATTATGAACAGAAATGGCAAAGCTTAGAAACGTCTTGCTAAAACCATGATGACCAAGGGGAAGGCATCTCTAGCAGGCATTTGAATTTTTCAAGTACGGATAGATTGATCATAATTGTGAAATTCAAACATAGGACTTATGCTCATTAAATAGATCAAACAAGCCAAATATACACTGACAGTATGTAAAGCACGCATACAATACAGTCTGGTTGCTAGGGCTATTCAGTGAATGGCTCCCCTGTGGGAGATGTTTGGTTCTAGGGCTCTGGCGTGCAGCCCTGTCCTGTGACCTTTCCATCCACCATCTATGTAAGGTGAGGTTATTGTAGCAACTCATTGTTTTCTTTATCTGCCCATTTGCTACGGAACTGGGCACTGGAGATAGAGGAGTAAAAGGAGATCTTCCAGGAAGAAGACGGGTATGGAGACCAATCACTAGAGTGCAGTGAAATAAACACTAAAGTAGAGACATGTGCCAAGAGCCATGGAGTATAGAGAAGGGAGGTGAATCAGAGAGGGCCACCCGGAGGAGATGACATTTGAGATGATATTAAGTCAGTGGTGGCCTGAGACTTCCATGAAATTGACTGAAAATTAAAATACGTAAAGATTTATAGAATCACCTGGAAAGACTTTAGAGGTTATTTCTTTATTTTACAAATGGGGAAAGTAACTCACAGTGACTTACCCAAGATCACATAACCACTCCTTCTTAGATCTCTACTGAGGCTTTTCTCTCCAAATTCTCTGCTTAGGAATCCAATAAAATGGCACCTGTTCCTCTCAATGGCTCTGTTTTATTACCATTTTCTTTACAGAAGGAGATAATCAACTACATTCAGTAGGTCACCATTATGGACAGAAAACAAATGTAGTCTTGTCTCGTGTATTGGTTTTCTATTGTGTATTGGTTTTCTATTGTTGCTGTAACAAATTACCGTAAACTTGGTAGTATCAAAAACCTATTCTCCTATGGGTCTAGAGGTCAAAAGTCTGATACTGCTGGGCGGAAATCAAGGTATCTGCGGGGCCATGCCCCCTCCTGAACTCTATGTTATTGCTTTTTCTAGCTTTTCTGTGACTCTAGGCTTCACTTGGCCACCTCTTCAAGCACTGCTACCATTTTCACCTTGCCTTCTCTTGCATTATTAAACCCTCTGCCTCTCTCTTATAAAGGCTCTTGTGATGGCACTTAGTTCTGCTACATAAGCTAGGATAAACTCATCATCTCAAAATTCCTTAATTCTTAATCTCTAATTCCTTAATTTCATCACCTCTGCAAGGACCCTTATTCTAACTACATTAACACTCTCAGGTTCTGGGGTTTAGGACATGGATGTATCTTTGTGAGCCATTCTCCATCTCCCACAGGGTACCTGAGTGTGTGGGTTTGGGGGGAGGTAGTGTGAGAACAATGGAGATGCTACCTCTACTCTTTTTCCTCAGGCCTAGACTTCAGCAAGATTTATATATTTGCTTCTGAGCACAACCCTGAGGAGCAGAGAGAACCTAGAGCTCGTTCAGAAGAGTACATAGGGTGGTAAGGGGCCTTTACAGGAAAGGACAATGGAACATAGAGTATGGGGAAGAGCAGGCTCAGGGCAGCAGGATGGGTTGAAATACTGAATGCCAGTTGAGGGATGACATCTGAGAGTGAGGCTGGAGGGTGGCCAGTGCCCTTTGTGTCATTGCCAAAGTGGCCTTGTGAGGTATAGTCCAGAAGAGGGGAGGTTGGAGGACTGTACTCTGGGGTCCCCTTCAGCTCTGGTTCCCAGGATTCCAGAGGACTTTCATCCATCCAGGAGCTCGGCTCATCACCTTAGTCTCAGGACAGGGACTGCACACTGGCAACTTTCAGATGCCAAGGGATTGTCTCTTATTCTGGGAGAGTTATGGAGCCATCACAGATTGAGGGGAGAAAAATGACTGTATTCAACATATTCTTTTGCAAAACTCCATGACCATTTAAATAAATGTAATCACCAAAGAAAGGACTCCAACATGAAAGTATTACGTACATGAGGAAGGGCTTTGGTACGGAGAATCGCCTATGGCCAAAAATGACTTTTCTAGCATCATTGGAGGACTTTTAAAAGTCTGCTTTCCTGAGAGCATAAACAATTTCAAGTATAAAAACTATAGAATTTAAAACCTATAACTATATATAAAAATCTAGAACTATAAAACTATATGTAACCCTGTATACAAAACTATCAATAACTATATATGTCTGCACACATGCGTTTTGTTTTAGAAGATCCCCAATTTAGATCTTTTGTACTGAAACCTGCACAGCTGTTTCCAAGCACCTATCTTCTCCAAATAGAATGACCCAACTGCCATATGCCTGGTGCCTGGTAGGTCATGGTGTCCCCTGTAGCAGTAATTTGGAACCATTGCTGTGATGTCCTCCTGGCTGCACATTGGAGGATAATGGGTTAAGTGAGAGGTCTTGGATCTTGGCTAAGAGACTGTTTCTGAGTGCCCTCGGTCTTGGTCTAGAGGCCAGTTTTCTGTCCCCAGCTGACTGCATGTTTGTGCAGTTGTAGCTGGTGAGATTAGAATTTCAGTTGCAGAGAGATGAACGGTGAAGAGCAGCTATCAGCAGCGGGTAGATGATCTACTGGGATTACTCGGGTCTCCTGCAGGGTTCTAGTAGCAATACTGTATCTGCCCAGAGTCAGCCATCCCTGCAGAAGGCATAATTTCTGAGCTCAAGGAGTCCTACTCATTTATTTGGTGAACTTCTTAGTGAAGGGTTGCCCACCTTCAGGTAAGTACACATAGTCTAGATGTACAGCTTCTGCTTTCCCTAAGCATGCTCCCCCTTCCCTGAGCCCCCCTCATGTAAGAGAACATTGCCATCACCCCAGAGATTCTTTTGTTTTTCTCCAGTTACTGTAGAAAACTTGGTCACCCAAGAGTGACCAGTTTCTTGACTTTTGGGCAGAATGTATTGGAACAGTCTTACCTGTCTTTGTACGTTATAGAAGTGGCATTGTGCCCTAGGCACTCTTGGAGTCTGGCTTCCGTGTCGGTGTTATATCTGTGCTCTCGTGGCTGTTGGCACACTCTCACTGCAGGAGAGGAAACCAGTGCTGACGGCACCACAATTTGTCCTTTCTTCCATTGACGGGGTGGTTAGTTTCTCTGTTGATGGCCAGGTGTGATCCTTTCTACTCTTTGGGAGGTTCCCAGTTGGAGGGTTAGTACACAAAAATACTGTGAACGAATGTCTGTATACATTTTTGTTGGGTACATACCTAGGAGTGAACTTGTTGCCATGGTGTAGGACTGTGACCAACTTCACTGGGCACATGGGTCTAACGTTCATGGGGCATTAAAGAGACCTCTCAGCAAAGGGTGTGAAGACAAAAAAACAAGCTTGAGGAACTAACTGAATTCTTTTCCTTCCTCTTGCACGGAGCTTTCCATCATTTCTGCTGATTTCTGGGCACTTAGGCTATGTCAGGGGCTGGATAGGCCATTATCCTGTTCAGTCTTCATGATAACCCTGTGACTCTGGTAGTACTGGTACTATTTCAAATCTCTATTTCACAGGTGAGAGAGCTGAGGTTGCTAAGTACATAGCTGGACTCAAACTTGACTATTAACTCATGTATACACTATTGCCTCTCATCCTGTTTATGCTACTTTAAAAAAAACCCATGAGTCTAATTCCTTAAGAGTCCAGGGGTTATAAGCCAGTGGGTTGTCATCTGTATATTTTCCTCCCTCCATTCTTAGATGTGTTTATATAAAGATGCAATGGAGTGCAGGGTAGCTTTAACCCAGTAATTCAGCACATGTCAATTTCTAAAGAGAATTAAAACCATGACGTGAGCCCATTGGGACTTTTCCATCAGGCTCTTTTCTTTCCAGCCACCATCCAGTTTTCTGCACACACTTTAGGATGATGGACATTTAATTATCACACCAATTTTATTACTCAACAGCGCATGGGTGAAAGGGAGCCTTCACCTGCCCTCTGCACCTTTTAGCAAATTTGCCTTATGGTATTTTGAGCTAGGAAGCGAAAAGATAATTACCTATCTAATAAAGTTTATAAGAACGAGTGCAAATATTTCAGTGGCCTGTTTATTAAACGGGCCACTGAGATTTCAGGAGTCAGGCAAAAGTCACACTTTCCTTGATGTAATTAAAGTGGAATTATGCTTTAAGCTTGTTTTCTATTAAAAGTTTGCAAAATTTAACAGGTTGGAGTAATATATCATACTGCACAGTGGCGTCTAGATATTTCTTACAAATGGAACGTGTGTAATTAAAAAAGGCAGCTGGTTCATAGGAGAATCTTATGATCATATAATTCAGTTAATGGCCTGGCTGGGTGTGGTGTAATCCAGTCAGGAGAATGTCCCATTTGGTAGATGCAGTCTAATTCCCTGACCAAGAAACAACTGTGGGCCTGCTGTATACAAAGCCTTATATTGGGAACTCTGGAGTCTAGAAGGTGAAGAAGAAACAATCTCTTCCTTCAGGGGTTCATACTGTCTTTGGAAAGATAGGTGTGCAAACCACTAAAGATAAGAAGAGGTAGAACAGTGTTGTACTAATGGAGTCCCACAGATGTTAGACTTTCTTCCCTGCCAGCACCCCTTTCTGGGAGAATATGCCCACTTGCCTCAGGTAGGGTTTCCCCAGCAGTAGATCTTGAGACAAGAGTGTGAGTGCAGGTAGTTCATTTTGGAAGGTGATCCTAGGGACCCTCAAAGGAGTAGGAAGAGAGACATGGAAGATAGCTAGGAAAGGGTGTGTTATTAAGCAAGTTAATGCCTTGGGGAACTGCAGCTCAATTCTGCTGGGCTGGTCTGGGACAGTGTGATAAGCACCCCACATCATTATTCCAATGGAGCTCTAAGAGCTGTGCTATTTACCATCTCCCATCAGTCATTGGTTGAGAGTTTTATGGGGTACCCGTGGCCTAGCACGTCTGACCTCTGTGACACCCCCAGAGAATGCCCTCAGGTGTGCACTTCAGGGGCAGGCAGTAGGGCACCACTGGGTTGGTGTGCACGGGAACGGTGGGAGGAGGGGCAGGGCAACCACAGCCTCTGTTGAAAAGTAGACCTCATATGTGGGCTCTCCACTCTGTTCCATTGGTCTATTTCTCTGTTTTTGTGCCAGTACCATGCTGTCTTGGTAATCACAGCTTTGTAATAAAGCCTGAAGTCAGGTAATGAGATGCCCCCAGCTTTGCTTTTCTTCTTCAGCAATTCCTTAGCGATTCGGGGTCTTTTTTGGTTCCCTATAAATTTTAGGATTGTTTGTTCTAACGTTTTGAAGAATGTTGGTGGAATTTTGATCGGAATGGCATTGAAAGTGTAGATTGCTCTGGGCAGTATAGACATTTTGACAATGTTTATTCTTCCGATCCATGAGCATGGAATGCTCTTC
>PITA01012464.1:0-61646 GCA_004023965.1 Spilogale gracilis | reverse complement strand
TATCTTCTTCGGAGAAGTGCCTCTTCATGTCTCTTGCCCATTTTTTGATGTGTTCATCTTCTTTTTGGGTGTTGAGTTTGAGTAGTTCTTTATAGATCTTGGATACCAGCCCTTTGTCTGTAGTGTCATTTGCAAATATCTTCTCCCATTCTGTGGGTTGCCTCTTTGTTTTGTTGACTGTTTCCTTTGCTGTACAGAATGGACAATACATTTTTAACCCATTCTTTCAATAGGTAATTATATTCCAAAGAAATTCACGTAATCTTTAGTAAGTTGGTGATCTATATCTGTATGAAAGTGTTTTTTAAATTAATTTATTTATTTTAGAGAGTGTGTGTGAGTGGGGGAGGGGCAGAGGGAGAGGGTGAGAGAGAAGCAGACTCCCCACTGAGCAGAATCCCAGTGACCCAGGGCTTGATCCCATGACCCCAAGATCAAGACCTGAGCTGAAATCAAGAGTTGACACTTGGGGCGCCTGGGTGGCTCAGTTGGTTAAGCGACTGCCTTCGGCTCAGGTCATGATCCCGGAGACCCTGGATCGAGTCCCACATCGGGCTCCTTGCTTGGCAGGAAGCCTGCTTCTCCCTCTCTCACTTTCCCTGCTTGTGTTCCCTCTCTGGCTGTATTTCTCTCTGTTAAATAAATAAAATCTTAAAAAAAAAAAAAAGAGTTGACACTTTACTGACTGAGCCACCCAGGTGCCCCTCTCTATGGAAGTATTTTGTTTGAAACTCTTTCCATGGAGAACTACCCATCATAGTCTAGAAAAGTGGCCATTTTCTTGAAGACCACACCAAAGCTGTCATATCTAATGTCAAGTACAGATTTCTAACAAGATACTGAGCTATTAGCAAAATCACCAAAATATACCTGTTACACCAGCAAGTCTCCCGATTCCATTCTCCTTGAATAGCTGTCATATGTGCAGATAATTTTATAGAATTACATATGTTCAGCACTGAGGTTGGAGGCACTGGTCCCGATGGAGCAGGTAGAGCTTGGAGAATCTTAGGAGGTTTCAAATTTGAGGTAGAGTTTGCTCAAGAAAAGCTTGTGGTATTGTAATTTGGAAGAATATTCTAGGAGGACAGTAGTTTGGAGAGACTGACTGATAAGTATGCAAAACCTGTAATATTCTCCTTTTATAGAGAACCTTGTTTGAATCAGAAGACGTAGATTGGAATTTGGACCCAGCCACTTAAAATCTGTGAGATCTTGGATAAATGACTTAGCTTTCCTGGGCCTTGGATTTCTTGCTGAAATGAGGGGAAAGGACTCCCCATGTGGTACCTTTTCTTCCATGCCATGCTATTTCTCAAGCAGATGGGGGGAGCTAATGATTTAAAACGAATAAATTGTCATTAAAATTTTAAATTAAAAATAAAGTCCATTTTATAAATATGCAACAATAACAATGTCATATATATGTATATAGGAGATAGCTATCTATCTATCTATATTTTATTTCTAATTTCCCATACCATGTTCTGAGTTCTTCTTTAATTTTTCTCTATTTTGTGGCCATGGTTACAGATGACTCAGACTTGCTTATTGTCATACCATTAGTGGTAGAGACAGGTCTAGATTCTCAGTCCTGTTCTTAATTTGGTTCCCTGTTCTTTAAAATACAATACTGCACTGTTTTTCCAGTAGCTTAAAACCTTCATACATTCAGGGACTAAATCCTTCCAAGAAGAAAAATCTGGGGGTTGTATATCTTGGAGTGGAACATTTGGGCAATATATATCTTGGACATAAAGTTTGGCTGTATTATAGGAAAATGTTTATAAGGAGGAACTCTAGAACAGGATTCTATTCTGCTAATGACTATTAAGAAGGCCTCACATTCATTGGAAGGAATCTTCTTTGGGGGGATTCTGGCTGCCTCTGTGCAGTGGTCCTCACTCTGCAGCTCCAGGGTATATCTGTGGTTATTTGTGATGCTGGAGGTAGAGGAAAAGGGAATTGCCCCATAGCCAATGGAAAGCATCAGCTTAGTGATTCCTGCACTGGCTTTGGCTGACTGTCCAGGGTTAATGGTTTTGATGCAAAGCCTCTGTCCATCACTGGGTAGGTTTGGATGACTTCCACCGAGCAGGCTTCAGGATGAGTTTCCTCAGGAGAAATGGTAAAGCAGAGGGACAGAGGGACATCAGAGATTCTGGTTGGGGCTATAAGAGCGCGAGCATGCGTGTGTGTGTGTGTGTGTGTGTGTGTGTGTGTGCATGTGTGTGCGTCTAGAAATGCTCAAGTTACCCTCAGCTACTAGGCAAAGGTCACCCTACTCTTTTAACTCCCAAGGGCCATTAAATCCTCCAAAAAGAAATTGATCTATTGTAACTCTGATAGTTCTGAGGCAGACTGTACTTTCCCAGAGTTTCACATTATTCATTTCCAGAAAGTAATTTTAGTTGATTACCTTGTGGTCTTTTTGAATGAGGCATTTTATGAAATAGGAGAAAATTGAAAGGGTTGGCTCACCATCAAAATATATCCCTTCTGATTGCTCTTAAGGGCACTGCAACTGCCAATTTGGGGTGGAAACTTGTTGGAGTTTCTGTCTCTGGAGGTTTTTAATGGGAGATGAGACAACTATCTTTCTTGGCTCATTTAGTTGGATGCCTGCCTTGGACAGGTGTATCATATGACCTATGCTCTCTCCCACTATTGGCTTTTTAATGATTGGATAGATTCATGAGACTATATTAGGTTCAGGATTTTATCCATCTGCTTTATTATTCAGCCCAATGTCTCTTAATCTCGTCTCTCCAAGCAGATTTTAAATTATTTGTAGGCTTGGATGATGCCTTGTGTTTCTTTCATTTACCGTAATGGAAGAGAGAGAGAGAGTATGGGGATAACTTATGATGAAGAGTTCTGGAGGCGACAGCATCCAGGGACATAGGAACAAGGTCCAGGGTGGAAGATTGACCATTAATGAGAGGAAAGATACCACATCTTCTGAGGTTGGAGGAAAGGTATCAAAACTGATACAGATATAAATAAATTAATAGATAGGCATGCAAAAAGATAAAGGGGATCCCATTTTATAATCTCAGTTTCGCTGACAAAGGATGAGGAAAGATTAGTCACTAAGGGATACAAACAGAATGGTAAACATTTGGAGTAATTGTTGTGGGGAATGGAAGAGGTTGCTGACCAAGAACAAGTCAAAGGTTTGATGGGTGGTGCTAGCGGCTCAGATAAATTCTGAAGCCATGACTACGTAGCGGAGCCAAGTCTGAGAACATCCTGGATTTTGTCAGCTGTGTGCAGCTGATGGGTGGCTATGGGGACAAAGAAGGGGATTGGAGCATTGATTCAGGGTTGGGATTTTTCCTGAGCACTGTTCTAGAGACAGAGATGCAAGGTTAGGAAGGTGAGCAGACAGAAAAGAGTTCAGAAAACCCATCTGGGAATGTAGGTTTGACAGGGAAGGAAAAGCATTGCTGGGTGAAAAATGGGAAAGCCAAGAAACTGGAATACCCTATGAGGCCAGAAAACAAGTGCAATGGGAGGCACGGGGAAGGGGGAAAACTCTGAGGATAGGCAAATATGGCCAGAGAGTAGAATATTGGAGTTGAAGCTTTTTGGGTGATGACAGAACTGAAAGTTATGAGGATGAGTGGTCCAAATGACATGCAGTAATTAAGAAGAGTTCGGGAGATCCAGAATTTCAAGATCACATTATTGGGATTATCAGATGGGTGATTTATCTTCCTGGACATGCATATCCCCTAGGATTTGGGTAGGAGTAGAGATGAGAAGTATCCTGAGTGAGGCCTCAAGAAGCCATGATGGGAGGACCATATAATGCTTTGGGGACCTATGGTGTGTTGGGGGGTGTCTCCTAACCCAGACCTGGGAAGCTGACAGACTTCTGGGAGAAGTGATAGCAAACATGAGCCCCCTGAAATGAGTGAGGTTAGCCCAGAGAGGGAAACTTAGGCAGGGAAAATGTAAGATCGCTCCAGGTAGAGAGAAGTAGGATGTTAAATAGATCAATATTTTATAAAGTATGTCACTTCATAAAATGAAAAATAATCTGGAGACACAGAGCCTATTATTACATAACATAGTCTATAGCTCGGTAATCTTCTCCACTTATGGTAGTCCTTATGTTGTTATTTTTAATTAAAAAAAATTTAACCCAGACTGCTAGGGGCTACATTTCCCACCTTCACACTCATAACATACCGTGAAAGGAAGGAGATGAAGGGTTCCTGAGGACCCGTCCTCCTGACATTCAGTATGACTTAACCCTCTGAGTGCAGATTAATTTTCATATAGAACAAATGATTTATCCTACACGACTGAACTGGGGGGGGAGGGGAGGAAAAGAAAGAAATGGAGCCAGCAAAGCAGGAAACAAACAATGGAAGGTAGATAATATACCCAGGAGCATTTTAACTTGTGCCTTGGTAACATGCAAATGAGGGGAATTATTATTGGGTGCAAATGTTCACATGCTAAACGTGGATTAAGGAAAAGTAAAAGCACTCAGAGAAGAGAGCCAAAATGTCTGCAAGGAAAAAAAAGAAAGAAAAGAAGCCAACTCTATTTCAACCAAGTACGTTGGGTCATGCATTACATCCAAGGAGATTTAGCTACCTGACACGTTGGACTTGGAAGTCATGTTCCGTTTTCCATCTTGTTCTGACTGTGGGAAGGGGCTGGGTGTGTCACAGTGTGAGGAGGCTTTGGACCCAAGGGGAGCTGGGTCATCGCTCTGTCTCTGTCACGCTGCTGGTGCCTGTGCCCAAGTTTCTCCGAGCTTCCATTTCTGCATCAGTGGAAGAAGCAGCAGCAAAAACTTAAGTCGACGGGTGGATGTGAGGTCTGGGAATGATGTAGGTGACGTGCTCGGAACAGTATCTAAGATGTAGGAGGCAGCCAGTAAGCGGTAGCTATTAGCTCGAAGTACTTACTACTAATAGCACTACTTCTATTAGTGCTCTCTTCCATAAAGGGATCTTCACAGTCTGTGCAGTAGAGGGAAGGCTTGCAAGGGATATTTTATATGTATATGCCACACTCAACAAATTCTTGCCCTGGTAGAGTAATTCAAAATGCAAATAGTACCACCGCAGTGCTGCAGACAGGGTCATACTCTGACACATTTGTCAGAGACCTTCTATTTGTGTGTGTTTGTGGGGAAGGGATGTTAGAGAGATGGGAAAGCGATTGGGAGGCTGGAAGCTGCTTCCTTCTTCTAAATATATAGTCCAGAATCATTCTAGCACCAGAGGAATTTTCTTTTCTTTTGTTTTTATTTCAAGATTTTATTTATTTATTTGACAGAGAGCGCGAGCGAGCGAGAAGCGCACAAGCAGGCAGAGGGAGAAGCAGGATCCCTGCCAAGCAGAGAGCCCGACGCAGGGCTTGATCCCAGAACCCTGGGATCGCGACCTGAGCTGAAGGCAGATGCTTAACAGACTGAGGCACCTAGGCGCCCCCAGAGGAGTTTTCTTAAGCTGCCTTAGAGAAAGAACCCAATCCCTGCAGCAATGTACAAATGCTGCTGTGATCCATTTTCCAGAGGGAAGATAGTGACTCCTTTGGCAGCACCTCCAGCTCCTTCTTTGAGCAGGGCACCTAAAAGGCACATCCTCTGAGTGGTTGGCATAAGAAGTATGACCTGGTAGAAGGCGAGATTCAGTGCCGAGTCTCTCTGTAAGATGCATGTGTTATAGGTCTCGAAGGGCCCCATTGTTCACCTTCCTGGCTTATGCCATGGCTCGTGCCCAGCTGGACCAAGGACACTGCACTTTTCTGTTTTAATTGTGCACCTGTCCTGGGCCAGGTGCCAAGGAGCTGTTGTCTTCCTGCCTGATAAATAAATTAAGTCCATTGTAGACTTGACCGTTTACATAGCTCCTGGAAAATACATTTTCTGAGTATATAATCTCTTTTTTGATGTCCCTGGAAATCAGAGAGCAAACTTGATGTATAGAAAAGCTGCATGAAAAAGTGCCATTAGGAAAATAGAGCAGGGATCAAGGCGAAACGTAGGAGGTAAAGAGAACATTGGCTTGGTGATTTTAGAATAGAGAATCAAGACGCCAGGAGGGGGAGTTTCTTTAAGTAAACACAGTTAAATTTCCAGGAAAGTTACCTGAGAAAGCTGTGGGTTTGTCTTGGAACACCTGAGGCTGCACCTTCATCTGCTTGGAATGGGTGAAGGAAGTTGGGCTATAGGCAGAGAGCTTGATTAGATAATTGCTAGACCCGCATCGTACATTTTGATTCCATATTCAAGAGTAAAGCTGCACATTTTAAACAAAGCATTTAAAAGTATTTATTTATTTAAAGATTTCATTTATTTATTTAAGACAGAGAGAGAGAAAGAGAGAGAGAAAGCAGTGGGAGCAGCAGGCCGAGGAAGAAGCAGACTTCCCACTGGGTAGAGAGGTTGATCTGACTCCATCCCAGGACTCTGGGATCATGACCTGAGCTGAAGGCAGAAGCTAAGCTGACTGAGCCCCCCCGCCGGTGCCCCTAAAAGATGAGCATATTTCTGGAGTTGTGCCACTAGCAAAGTATTACACCGTCTGAATTTACTTAAGTGAACCTGGGTCATATCGGCAAATGTGTGCTGGCGACTGTCAAGATGCTCCCACAGGTATGACGCTGGGGTTTATCCTCAGTGACTGACCCCCCTTTCTGGCCCGCTGCCCTTGTTCCTCTTCTGGTTGAAGCATCAGGGTTGACAGCCTGGTTTGACATTCATTTCCAGCCTGGCCCTGGCTCCCCTGCAGGATGAGGCATATGGATTTACTCACTCACCTCACCACGGTGACTCTCCTGCTCTCCACGCCCCCCCACCCCCCGCCTTGGCCCAAGGAGCCGAACAACTGGGACCAGTTGGTGTCTTGTCCCTCAAAGCTCTACTCTGACTGAGAAAAGGTTGCATTAATGCCTTGGAGTTACTATCTCTGTTAAAGGAAGAACAATCAGAAAACTCATCGTGCCTGTGGCTCTTTCCAAAACCAAGGGTATTCATCTTCTCTAGAGACTTTGGGAAATAAAAGTGTACTTGCAATTCTTTAAGTTTCAATAAAATTTGCAAAATTTTGCTTATCAAGCCAGGGAGTTAGGCTCTACAAATCTCTTTTCAAAGCTACCAGTTTTTTTTTTTTTTTTTAAAGATTTTATTTATTTATTTGACAGAGAGAGAGAGTGGCAGCACAATCAGGGGGAGCCACAGAGGGAGAGGGGGAGGGAGAAACATAGTCACCACTGAACAGCGAGCCCGATGTGGGGCTCCATCCCAGGACCCTGGGATCATGACCTGAGCTGAAGGCAGAGGCTTACCCATTGAGCCACCCAGGTGCCCCTCAAAGCTAACAGTTCAAATGACAAGTCTTTTTAATTGAAAATTTGGCTTGAGTCTATGGCCATTAAATACTATTTAATGTGCCTGGTATTGTTTGAAAAATTGACTTGGGAAAGAGGTATGTAAATACGTGCCTAAACTTACTAGTTTTTCATGGACATTAAACTTTAGCCAAGTGGATGTGGCATCAGGCTCCTCATTTTTCAAGGTGGGGCCTTGAAAAAACAGGGAGTTCTGGACCTCAGTCTCTTCCCACTACGGGAGTGTACCATGAGCTTATGACCATGGTCTCATCTTCAGAAAAGAAAGTCCTGTGAAGAGTCAGTTTCACAAAATTCTCATGATGGTTTACGTGCTCACTAAAACTGAATATGGTCATGAGAATTGTGCTAGATCTGGGAAAGTCACTATCAATCAACCAGTCATCACTATCATCATCTCTCTGAAACCACTTTGATGGCCCACCTCAGGCTCCACAAAACATGGTCACATGAGTGCTCTTGTTTCATTCTCTTGACAGCCTTTGAGGCAAGTCAGACATCTTCCCCCCCCATTTTGTGGATAAGTAAACTGTGGCCCAAGAGATGAAGAGACTTGCTTGAGGTCTCACAGATATAAGGTTGCAGGACTTGGACTAGAAAGCTGCTCTTGGAAATTTGAGTCTGTTCTCTCGCTGCTGCATTGAAAGGGTGTATAGTCACACTGCAAGGGTCCTGCTAAGTGCTTCATGGGCTTGGTTTGTCATCATCCTAAGTGCCTGGGAACCATCCAGCATTATTAATCCTTTCACCTCCTGACCCTGGTTTTTATCTTCTTCAGAGACAGATTCAGTCTATTAACACACAGCATCCTCTGGTCATGCCCTGTATCATGGAGACGGGCTTCATGTGTTCTGATGTGGAGCCTCTTGCTTCAGGGTGTGGATCCTGGCAAGCCATGAGCTACCCTGGCCAGAGGTGAGAACATAGAGCCATCATCTATCTGGCTGCTCTACTGTGGTTCTACCATCCAGAGACCTTGTGTCCACAGTGCATGAGATATGAAAATGGTGCTTCCAGGGGAATTAAGCCACCACAGGAAAAAGGAAAAATAGATTCACAAAGAATGGAGGCATGATAATGATAATCATAGTACATTTTGCTACATCTTTTAGTTCAGACTAGAGATGATAGAACATGGCTTTGTATTAGTGTGCCAAGGCCCACAGCAGCTTAGAAACAAGTCTGTAAGTAGCTAGGAGGAGCTCTGAGCTGGCAGTTGGCTTTCTTTGTCAAGTGTCTTCAACTATAATTATATTGTCATGTCCCTTACATACTTTCCTACTTTGACCCGGTTTCCCCTTTGTAAGGTGGGCATGACTTTGCCTGGCCTCCTCCTCTATTACAGGATGAACCTGATTGCAGGTGTGCGGTGCCTGAATGAAGTGTTGCATAGACAAGATGATAAAAATATCTCCAGCTACTTGAACACAAGTGAGGGGATATTTGAAAGATATTACTAGCTGATATTTCACTGTATTTCATGAACTATTTTCATATAGATTATTTCTGTGTATGCTGCAAGTTATTATTCCTTCTGGCCTTTTATACATCAGAAAATGGGAGCGATTGTTCAGATGAGATCACTGCTGAAAGGCCGAGTTGCAATGGCTTCTGACCCTGAAACACCTACCTTTTCCTCTATAAGATGCTTCTCCACTCATTTGAAGTCCATGTGAGGTTTTGGGCTTTACTCCAGTTTAAGTATTTTATGTTTTGGCCGACGGCTTGGGTGTTTTACTTCTGTCTTCTCTGTCGTCCTGCAGAATTGGGAAGCTTTGTCTTCTACTTTTTTTTTTTTTTTTGGCAGTAGGGAAAACTTCCTGATTAGAGCCTGCATCCCTGAGCTGGGCAGAAAACACAGATCCAAACATGTTTCCTGTAAAGCATCCTTAAAACACTGCTAGAGCACAACATCCAATGCTAGCTCATGGCCAATATTATGAAGGCATCTGTGGTTCTACTATATCTTTGAGTGAGAGAGGAGTAGAATGAGATGCTGATTTCTGTGGTTCTACTATATCTTTGAGTGAGAGAGGAGTAGAATGAGATGCTGATTTCTGTGGTTCTACTATATCTTTGAGTGAGAGAGGAGTAGAATGGGATGCTGATTTCTGAGATCCAAACCTTGGGGTTTACTCTTGTTTTTCACTGCAATGTAGTTTCATTAAGACAAAATTGGAAGCATTCTAAATGTCCGTCAAGAGATGATGGGTTAAATAAATTATTATGTGTCATTACAGAGAATAAAGTAAATTTGTATTGTTGATATGGAGAAATTACCAATTAATAGAGGTAAGTGAAAAAGGAATTACTATGATCCCATTTTTTAAATTGATTTTTATGTTTTCCATAACCCAGACATCCTATTCCTTCCCTCTCCATCCCCCAGAAACCCTCAGTTTATTTCCTGATATTAAGAGTCTCTTATGGTTTGTCTCCCTCCCTGGTCCGATCTTGTTTCATTTTTTCCCTCCCTAACCCCCACAACCCCCCACCCTGAATCTCAAGTTCCTCTTATCAGAGAGATCATATAATAATTGTCTTTCTCTGATCGACTTATTTTACTCAACATAATACCCTCCAGTTCCAACCACATCATTGCAAATGGCAAGATTTCATTCTTTTTGATGACTGCATAGTATTCCATTATGTATATATTCCACATCTTCTTTATCCATTCATCTGTTGATGGACATCTAGGTTCTTCCCATAGTTTTGCTATTGTGGACATTGTTGCTATAAACATTTGGGTGCATGTGCCCCTTTGGATCATTACATTTGTATCTTTAGGGCAAATACCCTGTAGTGTGATTGCTGGGTCATAGGGCAAGACTATTTTCAACTTTTTGAGGAATCTCCGTACTGTTTTCTAGAGTGGCTGAACCAACTTGCATTCCCACCAACAGTGTAGGAGGGTTCCCCTTTCCCTGCATCCTTGCCAGCATCTGTTGTTTTCTGACTTGTTAATTTTAGCCATTCTGACTGGTGTAAGGTGCTATCTCATTGTGGTTTTGATTTGTATTTCCCTTATTCTGAGAGATGTTGAATTCTTTTTCATGTGTCTGTTGGCCATTTGGATGTCTTCTTTGGAGAAATGTCTGTTCATGTCTTCTGCTCATTTTTTTGATTGGATTGTTTGTTCTTTGGGTGTTAAGTTTGATAAGTTCTTTATAGATTTTGGATACTAGCCCTTTATATGATAGGTCATTTGTAAATATCTTCTCCCATTCTGTCAGTTGTTCTTTGGTTTTGTTGACTGTTTCCTTTGTTGTGCCAAAGCTTTTGATCTTGATGAAGTTCCAACAGTTCATTTTTGGCCTTGTTTCCCTTGCCTTTGGTAATGTTTCTAGGAAGAAGTTACTGTGGTAAATTATTTTCCACCCCCTCACTTTAAATCTGGAGGTGTCTTTGGGTCTAAAATGAGTCTCTTGCAGACAGCATATCAATGAGTCTTATTTTTTTAAAATCGATTCTGATATCCTCTGTCTTTTGATTGGGTCATTTGGCCCATTTACATTCTGGGTAACTACTGAAAGATATGAATTTAGTGCCATTGTATTGCCTGTAAGGGGACTGTTCCTGTATATCATCTCTGTTCCTTTCTGGTCTGTTACTTCTAGACTCTCTGCTTAGAGGACCCCTTTCAATATTTCCTGTAGGCTGGTTTGGTGTTTGCAAATCCTTTTTGTTTGTTCTGGAAGATTTTTATCTCTTCTTCTATTTATATACCCTAGCTGGATATAGTATTCCTGGTGCATATTTTTCTCATTTAGTTCTCTGAATATATCATGCCAGTCCTTTCTGGCCTGCCAGGTCTCTGTGGATAGGTCTGCTGGCAGTCTAATATTTCTGCCATTGTATGTTACAGACCTCTTCTCCTGAGCTGCTTTCAAGATTTTCTCTTTGTCACTGAGACTTGTAAGTTTTACTATTAGATGATGGGGTGTGGACCTGTTTTTATTGGCTTTGAGGGGGCTTCTCTGTGCCTCCTGGATTTTGATGCTTGTTCCCTTCACCAAGTTAGGGAAATTCTCTGCTATAATTTGCTGCAATATACCTTCTGTTCCTCTCCCTCTTTCTTCTTCTTCTGGGATCCCAATTGTTCTAATATTGTTTTGTCTTATGGTATCACTTATCTCTCAAATTCTCCCCTTGTGGTCCAGTAGTTGTTTGTTTCTTTTTCTCAGCTTCTTTATTTTCCATCATTTGGTCTTCTTTATCACTAATTCTCTCTTCTGCCTCATTTATACTAGCAGTAAGAGCTTCCATTTTTGATTGCACCTCACTGATCACTTTTTTTATTTCAACTTGGTTAGATTTTAGTTCTTTTATTTCTCCAGAAAGGGACTTCATTTCTCCAGGTAGGGATTCTCTAATACCTTCCATGCTTTTTTTGAGCCCAACTAGCACCTTGATAATCATCATTCTGATGTTTAGTTCTGACATACTACTAATGTCCCTATTGATTAGGTCCCTAGCCATTGTTAATGCCTCTTGTTCTTTTTTTGGGGGTGAGTTTTTCTGCCATGTCATTTATCCAGAAAGAATAGATGAATGAGAGAATAAAATACTAAAAGAGTAGTGATGACCCCAGAAAAATATCCAGTAACTAAATCAGAAGAGACTAGAAACTGGGGGGAAAAATCTATATCTCTTTCTATATCTATCTATATCTGTCTCTCTCTCTATATATATGATTAGACTGGTGAATAGCTCAGGGCCACACACTTGATTTTTGGATGCATTTTGGTCTGTTAGAAGAAACTGCCTCCCAAAATTTTAAAGAAAGAAAAACTCAGGTATGAACAAAAATAAGGGTATACATGATAAAGGGATGGAGTATGACTGTAAAGATGAAAATTAAAAAATATTCTAAAAAAGGAATTGATAAGACAAGAAATTGGTTGAAAAAAGAAAAAAAAAGAGGAAAGAATGTGATGAAGCTGGAGACTAGAACAAAGCCATGATCTAGACTTAGGGTATATTTGTATCTATCTGAAGAAAATGTATCACAGAGTTTTAAAGAAAGAAAAACCTATATGTATACAAAAAATAAGCTTAAATACAATGAAGGGATAGAATATAGGTAATACAATGAACATTAAAAAAATTTTTTTAAAAAAGGATTGGATAAGAAAATAGTTAAAAATGTTAAAATAAGAAAGAGAAAAAATTAAAAAATAGAATAAGAAAAAAATAAAATTAAAAAGATTAACTTTGAAGACTGAAGAATCATGCAAAAAAAAAAAAGCCATGAGTTCTACATGGTGCATTCCCCTGAAGTTCCGCAGTTCTCATTGATGGGTGAACTTGGTCTTGGCTGGATGTTCTCGCAAACCTTCTGGGGGAGGGGCCTGATGCGGTGATGTCTCTGCCAGAGGCCGAACCCGTCCCGCCCTTGCCAGGGGCCAAGCTAAGCAATCTGCTCCTTTCGCTTTTGCGAGTTTTTGTCCCCTGAACGCTTTCCGTGCAGTTTTGGAGGATGGGAATGAAGATGGTGGCCTCCCAGTCTCCGGTACAGAGGAGCTGAGAGCTTGGGGCCCCACTCCTCGGTGCGTCCCCAAGAGAAAAGCAGTCAAACATGCCTGTGTCCCTGGTCTCCAGCCCCGCTCCGTGCTCACCTAGCCTGTGACCAAGCGTTCCTGTCTCTGACACGCGGCCCTGTTTGGAGTCTCCAAACCCAGCAGATTCCTGCAGCGCATGCCCACGCCGCCCATCCTGGTGGAGGAAGGCGGGGGTCTCTCTGGATCTGCCTCTTGTGGGGTCCCTGCTCGAAGAGCAGCAGCTGAGTGCACCTCCCATCATGGTTTAAGGTAAGCCTGAGCTGAAAGCCCCCTCCTCGCCTCCATCCCTGCAGTCGGCTTCCTCGCTCTGATACCCAGGAGCTCTGCTTTGCTCAGGCACCCCAGGTCCTTCTCTGACCCTGGAGTCCTGAGCCCACACTGTCCCAGCGAGGGCTCCACCCCCACTTAGCCTCTGGCGCGATGTCCCTCAGACTTCTAAAAGTTTCCAATTTTGTGCTCTGCGGCTCTACCTTTGCCCAGGAGCCGGCCCTTCCCACTGCAGTCTTGTCTTCCAAAATGTCGCCTCCGATTCACTTCTCTGCGTGCCCTACCTTCCAGAAAGTGGTCACTTTTCTGTTCCTAAAATTGCTGCTCTTCAATCTCTTGTTGAGGCTGCAGGTGTTCCGACTAGTTTGATAACCATCTAGCTGAACTCCTGGTACCCAATGATATTCAGGTCTCCTACTCCTCCACCATCTTGCTCCTCCCCCCTCTATGATTCCATTTTTATAAAGAAAAGATCTCTCTCTCTCTCTCTATCTATCTATCTGGTTATCTATCAATCATCATCATCACCATCATCTATCTTAAAATTCTTCCTGATGAATAAAAGACCCTAGAATAATATTCTTTTTTTTTTTTTTGAAAATTTTAAAAAAGATTTTATTTATTTGTTTGACAGAAACACAGTGAGAGAGGGAACACAAGTACGGGAAATGAGAGAGGGAGAAGCAGGCTTCCGGCCTAGCAGTGAGCCAATGTGGGGCTTGATCCCAGGACTCGGAGATCATGCCCTGAGCTAAAAGCAGACGCTTAATGACTGAGCCACCCAAGCGCCCCTAGAATGATATTCTTAAAGTAAGGAAGGAGTCACAAGAAAATTTTAGTACTTGTTAATTCTAATGGATGGCCTGAGGATTGGAGTGGGAGGTAGATATTAACTTATTTTATGCCTTTCCATATTTTCTGAAGGTTTAACCATAATACTTATTTTCTCTGTGCCTTGGTTTCTTCATTCATAAAATAATCATAATAATAAATGAGTGGAGTTTTGGTTCATGACACCCAAAGCTTGGGGTTCACCCTTGGTTTTTCACTGTAATGTTGTTTTGTTAAGAAAAAACATTGGAAATAATCTCAATGTCCATTAAGAGGACGTATGTTAATGTCTCATAAGATTGTTGAGAGGCTTGAATGATTAAATACATATAAGGTGCTAAGGATGCCTAGCAAATAATAAATGTTCAATAATTGTTAGCTGCTATTAGTTTTGTAGTTATTAGTAAAGGGGAATAACTGCCTACCTTTGGGTTCTGCCAGAACCATACAAATATAAGTAGAAAGACCTCAGGGATTCTCGTCTAGGTGTGGCCTTAGTGGATTCTGAGAGGTGATACGGAGACTGTGCTCAATGATTGTGCCTATCCCCTTCCCCTTTACTTCTACGGGTGGCAGACACTTTGTATCTTAGTGAGAAGATGCTGTGAAGGTCAAGTGGACTACATTTTCAGGATGTTTACATCAGATGGAGGAGTAACAGAGTGTGGTGTAATAAAGAATATATCTGGTATTTGTCCCTGGTTCCTGGCACAAAGGTTCAGGCTCCCCCCCGGAATTTCCTGAGTTGGCAAGAGTATCTTCATTATGCCAACAAAGTGAATCATAGCCCTTGGATAGCTTCAAGATGGCACCACCAGAAAGACGTGATTAGGACGCATGATTAGGAGGTTGGAACTTTGGATCAACTCACGCTCTGAGGAAGGGAGGGGGCTAGGGATTGAGTTCAATCATATGGCCAATGATTTAATCAGTCATGTCTACTTAATGAAATGTCCAGAGAAAGTCTGCATGCTGAAGATCAGTGGAGCTTCCTGAGGGGTGAATACGGATGTGCTGGGAGGGTGATGCGCCCGCTCCCACGTGTAAGCTTTGCACCCCACCCCAGCCCCAGTCCTATGTGGGTCCTTCACAATAGGCTGTAATTCTGAGTTAGTGCTTTCCTGAGTTCTGACTTGTTCTGGTGAATTATTGCACCTAAGAGGATCATGGGAAACCCCTACCCCCCAATCTGTAACCAGTTTGTCAGACATATAGGTGGTCTGAGGACCCCCCCTGAAACTTGAAGCTGGAAGCTACACGAGGAACATCTTGTGAGGGCTGAGCCTTTAACCCTGTGGAGTCTGGTGATGACTCTATGTAGCCAGTACTGAGTACTGAGTACTTAGTACTGAGTTGTGGTATACCCAGGAGCAGTGAAAACTGTACCTTAACTAATCATTAGCAAGTTGTCACTCCCATTAACTGGAGAGCCCATGTCCCTACAGTTTTTATGGAGCAGAGTAACCCCAACCAGAGAATTATCTGGAATTATCTGGTTGTCCTCTGCCCTTTTCTCCTCACTAGTTCTTATCCTCTGTCCTTCGATTCTTGTGCAAAGTCATCTGCAAAAATGGTGGTGAAACCATGTAAGTCTCAATTTTTCATTTATGCCCGGAAATTTTCCCCTCATAGACTGAACCCAGGCCTTCTTGGTGTAAAAATTGCAGTAACTGGTTTTCCTCATTTTCTTTTTTTCCCACTATTCTTCCACAAATAGACACTGCCAAGGGCATATGTTTGCTGGATAACAATTTCATTTACAAGACCTGCCCAATCTATTAGACTTGGAGCTCACACAAGAGTTGCTTCTCTGTGTTTAGATGTAACTCATTAATTGTGAGACACATTACTCTTCCTCACTGTTTAGATTTGTAAGGGATGCAAATTACATTTTATTTCAAAGCTGGGCAAAGCGACCAAAAAAGTGCCAAGAATTGTTTTGACTGGTTCTAGGTAATTGTTAGATGGAGACATAACAAGTGCTTTACCACAGACTCACCAGTTTTCTGTGGGAATTGGAGTTCTTGCTCTCCTGTGTCCTGAGGCAGAGATTTAATTTATTTTTTTCTTCCTAAAACTGGAGTATCTATCTGCAAACCAGCCACCATTTCCCATCACTAGCAGCATAGCCAACATTTTCCCATCAAAATAAACAGATATATTCTTAGGAAATGCAGATCCATTCTACTCCTAGCATAATGGAACGAAATAAGAAATGAAAACATGTCTTTTTTTTTTTAAGATTTATCTATTTATTTCACCCCCCCCCCCCGCACAGAGCATGAGTGGGAGTGGAGGGGAGAGGGAATCTCAAGCAGATTTCCTGCTGAGCATGAAACCCAATGTGGGGCTCGATCCCATGACCCTGAGATCATGACCTGAGCAGAGAGCAAGAGTCAGTAGCCAATCTGACTGAGCTGTCCAGGTGCTCCCAAAATGCAAACATGTTAGTAAATGTACATAATACACAAGCACCTCCAAGCCACATAGGTACATGTGTGACTCGTCTGCCCATATGATTCTGCTCGGGGGATCAGGTTGGGGACAATGGCAAACCATACTTGTGAAGACCACAGAGAATTAAAAAAAATATTACTGGTGAAAAGGTCTTCTTATTTATGAACTCCTTCCATCATCCCCTTATAAAAAGTCATTTAGATTCTGTAGGAACCATCAAAATACAGTGCAGCTTCCCATGGACTTCTGGGTGGTACACTAACTGGGTGGAAGTTAGAAGGACAGCTCAAACTGTTACATGTTTACTCTTATGTTTCCTGCAGCTACTGGTCCTCTTTCACCTTGTTGGCCCCACACAGAGGCAGTAGCAGCTCTTCTCATGTGGGGAGACCACATTCCCACGGCGGGCACTGGTGTTGCTTTCCTAGTACGGCTGCAGCAAAGCTTTGTAAACTGGGTAGCTTAAAACAACAGAAATATCTTCCTATGTAGTTCTGGATTCTAGAAGTCTGAAATTCAGGCATTGGCAGCATTGGTATCCTCTGGGGTCTTTGAGGGAGAGTCTGCTGCACAGTTCTGTCCTTGCTTCTGGTGATGGTCACCAGCCTTGGAGTTCCCTGGCTTGTAGTTGTGTCACTGTCTCTGCTTCCATTTGTACATGACACTCTCTCTGTGTCTTCACACGGGCATCTTCCCTCATGTCTCTTCTTCGTCCTATGGGGACACCAGTCATACTGGATTAAGGACCCACCTCACTCCAGGACAACTTCATCTTCACCTAAGTAATTATATCTCAATGACCCTATTTCTAAATAAGCTTCCACTGTGAGGTGCTGGAGATTTGGGACTTCAACATGTCTTTTCTGGGGGACACAATTCAGTCTACAACGGTACTCAGATCCCTTGAATTGTTCTTGATAGAAGAAAGCTTCCAGACTCCTCCTTGTCTTGTCCATCTTTGTTCACAGGGTCCAGCTGTCAATGTCCCTTTCACTGTTGTGGTTTGAGAGACAGTAGAGCAGAGGACTAGGAATTGACTTTTACTCTTGCCTTTTTGAGTCTAGGAATACAACATTTCTAGTAGTAAATGGTAGAAGGGGTCAATTTCAAAAACTGGAGAAAGAAACTTTTAAAAATCCTGTTTATCCATTAATAAGAAATTATTTAGTTTTCTCATGTAATTGAAACCTCTACTTCTCAAAGCCTGCCTCGTCCCCTGAACCCATGCCTAGCTTTCCCAGATCCCAGGACATGCTCTCTTGTTCACAGAATAGTTATTCCAGAAAACAAATGAAAGTGAACCATACTCAGAGAGCAAAACAAGTCATATGAGGACAACCTGGTTGGTAATGATGTCTGGATGGGAGATCTGAATCCTTGGAGCATTTATATTTTGGTGGGCTGAGCTGTTTAGGATTGATTTGTGGCCACAGTGAGTGTTGAATCCTTTCTACAGTGAAATCACATCCTCCCTCAGTGGGTTGTGAGGCACCAAAGTGGGAGTTCAAGGGAGTTGGGCTGTTGTCCATTAGCTGTCTTATTGCTGTGCTTCTATCCACAATCCTTCCTGCACAGCTAAGGGCCTTACTTTGGAAGCCTTCCCTATGTTTATCCCATTTTGAGACCCTGACCTCGTCATTACTCACTTTGTCATGTTCTTAGCCTCTGACTGTAAGAAAAGGATCTTCTGCTGAGGGTGAGCCACAGCAGGTCTTGGTGGAGACAAGGAAAGGGGGTTATGGAAAGTGGGTAAAAACAGCTAGTGAATTGTTACTTATGATAGGGTCATGGTGCTTACAAGTATCTTTGGGTAGATATTCCCAGAATTACATAACAGGCATTCCCACGATGCACTTGAATCAGAAAATCCTTAAATTTATTTTTATAGTTTTTTTAAGAAACATTTTCATTCTTACAACATGTACTTCCCATATTTTTAACAAGCAAGAATGTAATTACTGAAAGGGCATGTGCGACAAAGTGCATCAATAATGCATTGAGGTGGCTCAGTCTGTTAAGCTTCTGCCTTCAGCTCAGGTCATGATCCCAGGGTCCTGGGGTTGAGTCCCATATTGGGCTTTCTGCTTTGAGGGGAGCCTGCTTCTCCTTCTCTTCCCTGCTTGTGCTCTCTCTTACTATTTCTGTCTCTCAAATACATAAATAAAATCTTAAAAAAACAATGCATTGAGTTTTGCAATATTTTTCTGGTGTTATCATTGTAGGAATAGGTTATAAATCTAAGAAGATTCAGTTGTTGCCACTGATTTATAGGAACATGAAGCATTTGGAAAGGCCTAGAAGTCTCCTTCAAAGACAGGTGGTAGGAGTAAGTTGTCATGATGGTGGCAAGGGAGTGGTAACTGCTATTCCTTTAAGGTTTTAGAAATATTATCTGTCCTCCTGGATCCACAATTAGCCACTTTTTTTTCCTCTGTCTTTCTCAATCCCCCTGGATTTGATGAAATATTAATATTTCTATTTGTAGTGAGTACAATGGAACAAAGAGCTATTTAATATTGATGTTTATAGGGCAAGTAGAACTTGGAGTAGAGCGTTGGAGGTAATTTATTTTATAGTGCCAATGGGACACATATGTTTTGATCATTGGAATGTTTTACTTGTTGACTTGAATCCAATGAGAGAGATTCAATTTCACTTAATTAAAGTATTTATTGAGTGCCTACTAGATATAAAGTACATAGCAGTTGGTGTGGATGGGTCTACCAAAAATACCTTTAACACAAAGCAGAATGAAATAAGTACCATAAATGAGAGGTGTTAAAAATACTATTTAGGGTCAAAGGAAAGAAGGCCATTTATTATTTCAGCTGAATACCCATGAAAAAAGCACCCCAAACAAAATCTTACATAGTAACACTTCATTGACGGTATAATCCCAAGAAAGCAATGGGAAGACAAAAGAAGGAAACGAGTCAAGAAGGGAGAACAAATACAAGATGGTGCCTAGCCAAGCTGATTACAGCTTTGCAGGAAACCAGATGGTTTTTCAGTCATGTGGACAATCTCCAGAAAGAATGCACAGAACAATAATCAGCCTGTCATAGAGAAGGCAGAGGGGACAATTTATTGGTTGGCTTTTGCCTCTCACCTTTCTGTCATTAGTCAAAGTCTGCTCTGTGGACAGCAACCTCCTTCATGATTTTGGATTGTTATCCAGCCTCCCATGGTCCATTCCTACCCATAGGTGCCTCTTCGTCTGTGATGGCAGCAATGGTGGCCTGGGCTTCATGATGGTAGGAACGACATGAGCTGTCACTAGGGCCACTCTGGACTGGAATTAAGACAAGTAAGTAAGGCTGGGAGTGAAGAGAAAGTGAGGAGCAAGTCCAGGGTGGTCCATACTTATATTGTCAGGATAAGGATAAGCTTTAAAGAGGAATATGGCACACAAGATGGCACTTAAAAAGATGGGCAGGGTTTTGATGGACAGAGATAGGAAGAGAGAATGTTGTTGGGAGCAAGATTTGAATCAAAGACAAAAGTTGGGAAATCAGCGTCTATGGAGGGTGTAGTGAGTCGTCGACTCTGAGCTATGTGTAGAGAAGTGGGAAGTAGGTTGGAAATGGAGCCTGGGGCTTGGTTAGGGAGAGCCTTGGGGGCGAGTCTATCAGTCACCGATTCTGGTATAACAAACACAAAAATCTTATTGGCATGTAACAAGAGGCATTTATTGCATACCTACTGGTCGGGTGAAGTGGCTGTCTTCCAGGCTTCAGGTCTGTGGGCTGGCTGAGCAGCTCTGCCTTATACACGCTTTATATCATTCTGGGGTCCAGGCTGCAGGGGCAGGAGCTCTTGGGGGAAGCCGTTCTCCTAGTGATGGCAGAAGCTCCTAAGTGCTGGTCCAACCACGCAAGCACACTTCAACAGCTGCTGGTGTCGTGCTTACTAATAGACCATTGGCCCGGGAAGTCAATGGCCAGGGTCAAAGTCTGTGCGGTGAGGGGATGAGCTCTGCTTCTCTGAGATCACGGCAAAGATGTGGACGCCTACTTTTCCTCTAGAGAAAAACAAACAAACAAACAAACAAACTGTGGTCAGTAATCCAATGTAGCAGAGCCAAGGTGAGAAGTTTGTAGACTGGAGGTAAATAACAGAGATTCATTGATTTGCATCTGCACTTACAGTGCCTCCACAGTGCCATCTAGGGGGCATACGGGGTTCCGCACAATTGCTGAGCGCGACCCTGAATAAACGCAAAGCACAACGCATTCGGTGCTGGGGCACACATTGCAAATACAGCGAAGGGCCTACCTCTTCCAGCATTTTCCCCAGATTCGGCTTCAAGATACAGAAAACGCATATCCAGCTAGCTTAAAGCACAGATTTCAAGGTAATCTTTCCAAAACATTGCTTTTCTATGTCTTTTTCTTACTCAAGAACTAATTTAACGTCTTTCAGACTACGTTGTCTCGCCAGACTTCTCCACGTGACCATTAATCTGGCAATATTTCCCATTACTCCTGGAGACAAACGGTCCACGCCAATCATGCCTTGTCTCCGATGCTCCCTCTCCGTGCCTACTCTTCCCGTGGCTGAGGTTTCCTTAGTCCTGCCCAGACTGCTGTCTTTAAAGGGGGCATCTTGTCTGCTCTCAGATCTATCCATATACGATGCACCCTCCTCGCGTGGCTAAATGTCTCTTTTTCCATAAAACCTCTGAGACTGTTCCAGACCTTACCAACTCCTCCTTTTTTTGAACACCTGTTCCATCTACGGAACATTTTAACTTTTTGTTATCCACCCAATGATGGTCTTGTATGGGTGTGTCCCTGATAAGAGGTTAGCTAAACTACTCTATGGTATTGCTCTCTTTGCATCCATTCCATTTGGTCAAGTGGCCTGCAGGGACCTGAAACGGACAGCAGCCCCTTGTACATGCCCTAGATAGCAACCACAACGTCATAAACAAATGTAAGCTCCCACCATGACCCCTAATAGCCCTTGCACTCAGTAGTCTTTCCCACCTCCCATGACTTTCCCCTTGTGTGCCCCTTAGATAAGACCCCCATGGGCTTATCAAAACTCTGCTCTTTTGGATTTGAGTAGACCAGTCTGGCTTTAGCCTGGAAACTCCAAAACATTTTACCCACAGAGCCTAATAAAGGCATGTGCCTGAGGTCCAGTCCCTCTCTCTGCCTGGACCCAGTTCTCTGGGTGGTCCTTCAAGGCATGCTGTGTACTTTCTCCAAGTATAATGTATAATAAATTTCTCTATTTTGGTTTCTCTTGTAGTCTGTGGTTGAATGCAGCCCACCATCTGGCACCCAGGGCTCTACTTAACAAATGTTAATTTAATGAAGTCATAACAATTCCATTTACACAAGCAGTTTGTGAATATTTTCAAGGCAGAGAACAAATCCTTTGCTTCTTTGGGTCTTTCATACTATCTAGCATGGAACTGGATACAAAGTAGATGAATAGTAATTAAGTACTGATGGATTGATCTTGTATGCGCTAAATGCGTATTTCATGAACTTGGCTGTTAACTATCTTGTGTGATTAGGAAGCAGACTCCTTGAGGGCAACAATGTAGCCTTTTGTGTCTGTGTGTCTCCACCAGTTGTTCTGACACAGATCCTTGAGTCAATAACTAGGGGACTTTTTTTTTTTTTTTAAAGATTTTATTTATTTATTTGACAGAGAGAAACACAGCCAGAGAGGGAACACAAGCAGGGGGAGTGAGAGAGGGAGAAGCAGGCTTCCCGCCGAGCAGGGAGCCCGATATGGGACTTGATCCCTGGTCTCCGGGATCATGACCCGAGCCGAAGGCAGTTGCCCAACCAACTGAGCCACCCAGGCGCCCCACTAGGGGAATTTGAAAGGTGAGCAGCTCATCTCGCCATAATAAATGATCATTTAGATCCTTCGTGATTAAGAGACTGATGGGAAACAACAAAATTCTTATTAGCAAAGTAAGCTAAGCTCTTGGTACTTGCTGAGCATGACCTGTGGGAGCATGTTTGCTCCTCTGCTGGGGCTTCAAAGATGTTGCACATTATGTCATCCCAAAGGTCTGAAGAGGATGCCCATTGTCCTCTGGGCTGTGAGCTATCTCTTGCCCATTATGCGAACAAGGTATGAAAATAACAGGCTGTTTTTTATTTCTCCCTCTGAAACCATGAAAACAGTGAGCATATGGTTCTAGCTCTGCCCAGGATAAAAAGGAGGGGTTGACATTGTTCTTTTTGGTGAGAAAGAGTCAGTGTTTCTCTTACCACCTCATGACGGGATATTCTTGCTTGCGTGCTGCTGACTCAGAGGGCTCTCTAAGCAAAGCTGGCATTTCACAGGAGGCTAGCTTTTGGGTCTTGCTGCTTAGAAATCTGAATGAAAGCATTAGCCGTGTTTCTTCCCTGCACTGCGTGCTGTTTACAACAACCTGCAGTTTTGTTGATTTGGAGAATGACTGGTGAAAGTTGTGAATAGTCTAATCCTCTGTACGCCTCAATCGCATCCTTCTTTTCCCTCTTTCTGCGCCTTCCTAGTGCCTTCTTTCCCTGACCACCCATTGCTTCCGACTATTTTCTCCCACAGCTGTCCAGGACTTCATGACGACATCCCCTTAGAATGGGATGACTGTATGTGCCCAAGCTTCATATCCATCTTTTCCCCAGCTTCAAAATTTCCCTAATGTGTGCTTTGTTCTTTCAAGGCCTATCTGCCGAGGCTGGCCAGATTAAGTGTTATTTCCCGGTTTGAAACAGCTCAATGATATCCTTCTTAAACAAAACTTTCTGTGAAATACCAGGCAGTCACACGATGATCCTGACATATCTTCTTCCGGCATCAATTTATGCAGTGGCAAATGGTTTTAAGTATCTTGGAAAACTAAGATGAATGCTGTTAAATTGCAAAATAGAATGCAAAGTTCAAATGAAATTTTAAAGTAAAGCATGAGACTTCACAAACTTTTGTGCTCCCTGTGGAGTGTTGTGGGTTTTGAAGTCTATTCCCACAGGCTTTTAACTCTAAAAGCTTTGGGGGGGGGGGGCTCAAAGCTTAACAAGCGTCTTGTAAATGCTCCTTAGTATAATGGGAGGCTGTGCAGAAATGCAAACAGAACTGGTCAGAGTGGGTTCCAGGGTCAGTGCATCAAAGATGGTGTCAGTGCATATCCCAGAGGGCAAAGCAGCAGTTACTGGAAGAAGTAGATTGGAAAGGCGTCGAAGGCCGAGAACTGGGACTCACAGCTAAAGTCTTGAGGACTCCTCGGTGGGGTCTGTTGATTTCTACTTCTTCTGCCTGGAATGGCTTTCCTCTTATGTGACTTAAAGGAGTGATCTTCACACTGAACGCATGTTCATGGAGGTTCACACAGACTTTTTGGAGAGCTTCTGAGGGTATCTATATCCACATCCTCTACTCATAAACGTACTCTTTCCTAAAGTTTTTCTCATTTACCTCCCTATTTACAACAATGCTGCTCACACTTTACAAAAGAAATGAATACCTCTTAGCCATTCTGAGTCTCACCATGTTCCATCGTCCCAGGGTATAAAAACCTTCAGGGCTCCAAAGATTTCAAAATAATTCTTCTGAAAAGGTAAATGACTCTAATGGCTGGGTAGTGAAAATACATACAGCTCAGGTGTTTTTCAATCTTCGTTCCACAAATTGAAGGAAGACTACATTGAGGTTTCAGTTCTAGGATCATTAAAATAAGGTTTGATTATAGATCATTGTGTGAGTTTTGACATATTAACTTAGAATGTCAAAGAATAGAGGGACAGTGTTGTAGCAAAACTCCTTCCCTTCCCACAATCATGTATGTGCAAACAAAGTTTCCTAGTGCTTTTGCCGGTAAAAACAGAAAGTGGAGCTGTAACTGAGTATTACAGGATAATTTTCAAAAAGGAAAAAACCTATGTGCGCATGTATATGTAGACTATCATAATGCCGAAATGAATTTGTTAATAGATATAGAACTGGTTATTATCTATAAGGCAATGGAAGTTAATGTCTGGGATTATGGTTTTTTAATATTCTTTTTTTAAAAAAAAGATTTTATTTTTAAACAATCTCTACACCCAACATGGGGCTTGAACCCATGACTCCAAGAGCAAGAGTGGCACGTTCCACCAACTGAGCCAGCCAGGTGTCCCTGGAATTATGTTTTCTAAAGAGCAGAAATATGTACCCCTCTTGGACAAAATTTGTTTACATTCCTTACACAAGAATAATTTTTATTACTTTCAATTTGCTACAATTTGCAGAATTGTAAAATAAACTGTGAAACACAACCAGAGGCATACCCCACTACAGAACTGGATAACTGTCCCAGGGGTGAGTGGAGTGTGGTTCTTCTAGACTACGCTCAGCTTTTCACTGAAAGAATATCCAGGAATCTCTTTTGCCTCTCGTGAGTCTTTCATGAGTTCCCTAACAGATCCTAAACTCCGTCTCAATCTAGCTAGCAATAGTAATTTTTATCCAAAGATAGAAGAACTGGGGCACCTGGGTGGCTCAATCAGTTAAGCATCTTGCCATGATGCTTAGGTCATGATCCCGGGGTGCTGAGATTGAGCCCACTTGGTTCCCTGCGTGGCAGACAGTCTCCTTCTCCCTCTCACTCTGCCTGCCACTCCTCATGCTTTTGTTCTCTCTCTGTCAAATAAATAGATAGAAATCTTAAAAAAAAAAATAGAAGAACTAATTGAAAAAAAACCCCAAACCCAGTCTTACCATTCTCATTAAGCAATGAATATTTAAAAAAATTACATTTGTGTTTAATAATTATTTAGCAAAAATGTTAATATATTCATGTTATTTTGATCAATTATTTCTATCAATAACTATAGCAATAACTAAATCCAGAGAAATTTTGTATACACTTATAGTCCTAAACCAAAAGGTTTATTTTTAATAAAAGATATTTTAAATAATATACATATTTTAGTACATAGAATTATGATAAGGTGATCAATAAAAGATGTTTAAGCAAGTAAAATAGTACATTTTTTATTTGACAGAGAGAAACACAGCGAGAGAGGGAACACAAGCAGGGGGAGTGAGAGAGGGAGAAGCAGGCTTCCCGTCAGCTGGGAGCCGGATGCGGGGCTCGATCCTGGGTCTCCGGGATCATGACCTGAGCCAAAGCTCAACGACTGAGCCACCAGGGCACCCAGTAACATAGTACATTAAGGTGAAGTCTTGTGGAGGAGCAGAAAGAAACTAAAGTCAAGGAGAAAAAGAAGTGACATAAGTTTTCTGGCATAAAAAATTGCTCACGTATTTAAAAAAATGTGCAGTCGTGGTTATCATATTGTTACTTAAATTCCACTGCATGTACTTAAGAGAGGAATGTGAGAATGTATTTTAAAATATTGATATTTACAATACCCGTAAATCACGTTCTTTTTGACTCTCTAAACTTATGGTGAAAAGTCTGAAATGCCAACTAAAAAGTACGAGGGGTTATATAAATTTTTAAAAACTTTTAGAGAGCACGCAAATGGATGTCTGAAGGGGAATATTTAATGAAACCGTCTGGCATCTCAGAGGAATATAACATTTTTATTTTGATAGTTACTTTCAACACAGGATTTTACACAAACGGCTTTTCTTTCTGTGCCAATAGCAGACATTGCTAATCAATCACAGAATCCTTTCTTGCAGAGCCTGAGAGTGGTCTCTCTTTCTCTATCAACACGGTGCTTCAGGCAGTCACTATTAATGGATTGGGGCATACGATTGAATCGAAAGGATCTCAAACAAAACTCTTTTCTGGAAGCTCTGATAATGGTGGAATTGCTTTGGTTGAGTGCGGTTGGACCTTTGGAGAATTTCCTGCCCTTCCTATTCCCATTGGTCACTGATGAGACAGAGGAGGTGTGGCTCTCTGATGCTCCATGGAACATCCCGGGGAAGTCAAGGTCCTGCCTCTGGGCTGGATTTATGGCTAGAATCTGCTGCTCACTCCCCAGCTTCCTGGTACTGCCCTCATAAGACCTATGAAGTCAAGGGCCCCAAATATGAAGGTTGACTTCTTACCACCCTCCCCAGAACTGGGTACTTTCTCTGTCCTTTAGGACTCAGTTGTAAGAGCTGAGGTGGAAGCATCCCTCTCTTTAGAAGCAGTCAGTTCTCAGAAGAGAGACTTTAAGGGACAGTGTTTCATTAATCTGTGTGATCTCTTGCCTTTGAAATGAGGCTGGCTGGTGATGGAGGTCAGGATCACACAGACCTGGTGCCTCTCTGACCCTCCTCTCCCTATGAAAATAATGACATTGGACCTCCAATGTTTTAGTGGTCCTTTCAATAAAATGGCACTGACTACTTTTTCTTATTTTAAGGAAATGTCATAAGACAAATAATATTATATACATGAGTTCTCCGATTAAAACCAGATGTCCTGTAAACCTCTCCTCCTAGAACTTTTTTCTGCTAGACAAGCACTAAGTATTTTTAAGTAGGTATACTGGAGCCTTGCCCATTTGGATTTAAGTGGTAGACACAGGGATCCAAAGAGCTGCTAAGAGACATACTGCAGGCATTTGTGAGTGGATGGACTGATTAAAAGTGCCTTTTCATTAATGGGCTATATATGCATATTATATCATATATACGTAAATATATATTTCTATTTGAAAATGTAAACATATTATATGATGGAAACCACTGTACTTAGAAAAAGCAAAAGGCATCCTAAGTGCAAAAATCCTTGTGAGGCATCACAGGCAATTAAAAACTCAGAGATTGTGATTAGTGATTAGAGATTGTCCTTGCACTTCAAGCTCCTGCAGTAACTGTCTAAATATAACTTGTGGATAAAAATTGAGCTGTGAAATAGACAGAAAGATTAGACCCTTCACGAAGATTGTCTTGTGACTAAGCATGCTCATGTGTGCATGCATGGGTGTGTGTGTGTGCGTGCATTTGTCTGAATGTGCAGGGGAGTCTTGGTCAAGGGGAGGCCTCTAAATGGCACTTCATCTTTTACTCTTTTAGGGAGTCATACAAAAATGCTTTTTTTTGAGATTTTTATTTTGTTTTATTTTTTAAAATTTTTGTTTTTTTCCATAACCCAGCCACCTTATCCCCCCCGCCCCCCACAATCTCCCAGCAACCCTCAGTTTGTTTCCTGAGATTAAGAGTCTCTTATGGTTTGTCTCCCTCCCTGGTCCCATCTTGTTTCAACAAAATGCTAATTTTTAATTTAGTTTTTTTCTTTTTTTACTTTAGGCATTTTTTTACTTCCTCAAATAAAAATTCTAAGAAAAAAATCTTAGCTGAAAGAGCAGCTCTGTATTTCTAATATCTATTGCATTTTATCTTGTCCAATGTGCTACTTGGTGTTGTTATCACCTTAGATCATCCTGTATATATTTGACTCCAAATCTTGACTTCCTATTCTTGTCTTTGGTGCCCCATCTGGGTTTCTGGTAGTCTTTCTTCTGTAGGGGAGTTGCATCCATCAGAAAGACTTTGGCCCTGTAAGACTGAGATGCTCTCTTTCTAGGGGGTGGAGGGACTCAGAAGCAGGCGGCTGCTTCAGGTCTGAGCACGAAATCTCAGATGTCTAAGGAAGAGGGCTCTGCTGATGTGAGTGTAGACATCACTCCTTTTGGCACAAAGCTGGGAGCCTTCAGGGCTGGGTCTGGAGAATGGGCAGCTCTTGTTTCCTTAACGTCTAAAGGGCTGCTGGTCTGTCTGTTGGGAGTTAACTTTGCTTGGACTTTAGTCAGAATTTAATTAAGTGCCTTCATCAAAGCCATCTGCAGAAGGGCACACACACAGAAGAATGAATTGAGATCAAAACTAGTCTTAGGAAAGAAGAGTTTAAACAGAGCTACCTCTATGGGGCGGGAGTGGCCGCAGTAGATGGCCTGTCAAGGCACTTTCACAGATAAGGGATTTTAGAGTTGGAAGAGATCTTAACAGCGGTCAAATTCCTTCATCCAATCTCCTCATTCTACAAATGAGGAAACTCAAGTGACTTTGCTCAGGTCACACTGCTACTTTGTAGCCAGCCAGGGCTCTGGACTGAAGTACCCCACTAAAACTCAGGACTTGTGACTCCATCTGTTACCACTGCATCTTTTATATTCAGAGAATCCACTGTGTCCAATGAGCAGTTATATGAACACGGACAATTAACAGATGTGGAAACAACCTCATTAGGGAGCGATGGATGTGATAATGGTAGCTGGTAAGGTGAGTTTTCTCATCTGCAAAATGAGAAAATTGCAACAGATGAACTTTAAGTTCTTTCCTCCCTGGAAGTGTCTGAGATCCTGCTTGTGTGATTGAGGATTACAGGTGAGGGATTTAGGCACTTCTTGGGCTCACCTTTTGTGACAAGGGAGCATGTAGTTTGGAGTTTGTAGACGGAGTTCTGCCTTTGCCACTCCCCTGTCTTGTCACCATGGCTTTTCTGACTCTCAACACTCAGGTTTCTTATCTGTAAGTAGGGAATGATGATGTCTGCCTTAACTACATCATGGATTCTTCATCCTAATCAAGGAACACAGATAATGATTGGAGTGATGATTTTCTCAATTCTCTTAAGGATCAAGAGATAATAACATGAGTGAATAGGAGAGAAGTCAGTTCCTTGATGGGTATGCATGCATGTATGAAGGTGTCTGCCTTCAGCACTAGAGAGTAACTCTCTTTTAGAATCTCAGTTGACAAGGGCCCCTGTACAAAGTGTACAGCCGAATATGCAGCATATACAACACGATACAAGTGTAACAGAATGCGTTCCTTTGTATCTCATTCTTTGTTATTTCTATATCCAAATCCCTTGTCTGGAAATTAGGGATGAGAGTCTGATGCCACCCCCAACCTATTTTAAGGATGAAGTGGTGTGATTCTAAGGGTCAGGGGGCTAGGATAGGGGTGTCGTGGTATGGAGGAATGGGCTGTTTGATTCTTACCATCCTAACTAAAACTTCAATAGTCCCATAGTGGCTTTGTTCTTCTCAACTTTTCTCTTTTCTATGAAGAACTTAGACAGTAAAAATACCTGGATTTGAGCTTGGCTGGCAAATCAATAAAGGCTCATATGTAGGGATGGGAGACATTTGGCTCATAGACTTCCATGCATGAGGCCCTAGAAGCAAGTACCTCTGAGAGTCCTTATGTGGGCATGATCCTCCAACAGCTGACCTTAAGGAAAATAATTGTTAATTGTTACTAAATATTGACTGCCTTCAATATATCAGACTCTGTGCTAAGCATATTACATAATATCATCTCATTGAACTGTTAGAACAAGTTGGAGACACAGACATCAAAATAGTCACTTTATAAATAAAGGGAAGCTGAGGATTAGGTTAGTTAAGTACTTGGCTGAAGTAACCCTACTAATTCATTGCTAGTTGGTAGTTGGGCTATGGCATGCCACCGTTCTGGGAGCAGCATTCACATTGTAGTCTCTGTGATGTTGTCCCTGGAGGTGACAATGTGATGGAGATCGCTGAGTGTGGGAGAACTGAGGTGTGAGTCCAGCTCCGTCGGACCCAAGTTCTGTTCTGCACCACTATGGCAGGTGCTTCTCTTCCCCACTCAGGGCTGGATAACGTGGATCCAAGAGTTGGATCTAAGTGGTTGAGGAGGTGGGAGCGAGTGGCACTTATCTCCTAGATCTTGATCCATGTGTGATTTATACGTGGAGTGTAGTTGAGCTGGGCCATTGAGAGAGCCAGTTCTGACTTCAGTAGGGGGCTTTGGAAGGTGGACTGATAGATGAAAGCCTGGGTAAGGTATGTGCATGTGTGTGTCTGTGTGTGTACATGCGCGTGCATGTGTACATGTCTGTGTGGGTGTAACTGTGGTTCCACTTGCTAGGGCTGTGATTTTTGAGGAGCGAGAGCAGGTAACCCCAGGACATTGTGTTGGCCAGGACTGGGAGACTCCTAGTGAACTATCTTCCTAGCTCCGTTCTCCATGTCTCTGATTCTAATGTGTGTGTGAGTTGTGTGTGTGCGTGTATGCATGTGTTGAAATGAAGTTCTTCACATGCAGTGGAAGTACCATGGGGAAGGAGTGCAGAGAATATGCAAGAGGCACTTCCCTGTGGGTACCATCCTCTGGCTAGCCACATGAGTGCATTCTCTGTAAGGTGTAAACACTATGCCCTACTTTCCTAAGTGACCATGTGGAGCTGAGACTAAAGGATGGGTTTGGGCATCAGATGACTTGGGTAATGACTGAGTGGTCTTAGGAAATGGGCTGACCCTCTGTGAGTTGTACCTATCAGGAAGAAAATGAGAAAGATGGTGCTCATTGCTCATTTCTCCAGGAAGCTTGAGCTTTCACACAGTTGGCCTATGACAAAGCAGTCCACAAGCCTAGCTTTGGAGGCGGGATGGACTTAGTCCTTTGGACCAGTACTGTTGTTTGAAGGAACAGAGCCAGAGCCCCCTTCTCTCATCAAATTTCCACTGTCATACAGACTCCGAAATGGACACAGTCCATTGGAGTTACTTCCTAAAAGTTAACCTTCAGTCATGCATCATTCCAATTATGTGCTTCTCTTCAATGCAGTTAAAAAAAAGAGTGCTTTGTCATTTATTCTCCATGCTCATTAAAGATCTCTCTCCTTTCAACACCTTACTTCCCGATTGGATTTGATTTCTGGAGATTATGGAGGCAAAGATGCTGGGAGAAGCGTGGTGGTTACCCTAGCCTTCGGTATGTGATACCATATGCAGTGCATATGGCACCGTGGTCTGTATGCCTGGCTGGCTCCTTGCTGCTTCTTTGGAGGTGTTCGTTTTAATCCACATTGTCCCTTTGTTCTCCTACAGTCAGAATTAGTTAAAGTTGTTTCATAGGGGGATGGGGAGTATGTTTGAACTGACTTTCAAGCAGTACAGTTCAGCTATTCCCATCTCTCCATCTAACTGCTGCCCCCCTGCCCCCCCCCCCCCCCCCCGAGTTACAGGCAAATGCCTGTTTGCCGTCATGGTGGCTGCTCTTTTCCTGAGGGTAGTTCATGAAGGTGGATATGCTGTCCTCTCAGCTGATGTCGCTGCGGGTGGAGGGGTGGATTGTGAAACCCAAATCCAGTGTGTTCTTCTTCCCTCTCATTTTCTGAAAGATTTTATAAACCCTAGCAGCTGTACATCACTTTGGAATTATTTAGAAGCCCTCCCACTGGAGGGCAGGAGGACAGGGTGGACAACCTCTCGGTGCCCATCTCCTCTTCATGCCTGAGCCTGGAGATGGAGAAAGCAGTTCGCAGCCGCATCCTGAATTCCGTGCAAGATCAGCCTGAGCAGCTCTCCCTCCCAAGAATTCTCTCACAGGCCCCTTAAGAATGAGTTTAGTATCAACATGAAACCAAGTCTTGACTTATTAACTGAGCATGTGTTCTTCCTTTAAGACATCGTGGGAAGCTCGGAGTGACCACCTCTGCTACTGGGGGCTAAGACACCCTTAGCCTAGTCCCATCAGAATATTAATAATTCTTCACAAACTCATGGCTCTGGGCAGGCATGGTCTCTATTTATGAGGGTGTAGATGGGTCATGAAGGCACATGGTTCAGGGAGCAAGCACCACCTCCCGGCCCCCCCACCAGGAAGGTCTCTGCAGAAGGGAAGGAGGTGGACAGATAACATCAGGACATTCATGGCCCTGCTCCTGTCCCGTGGCTCACTCTGGGCTCCCAAGGCTTATGGAAGCTCTTACTAGGGACAGGTGAAGTGGATATTTAGAGTGTCTTTGATGGTACTGTGCTTCAAACAAGGTTGTTATGGGCTGAATTGTCCAGCCCTCCCCCGCAACCTACCAGAGTCATATGTTGAACCCCTAACTCCCAATGTGACTGTGTTTGGAGACAGGGCTTTATTTTATTGTATTGTATTTTATTTTTTAAAGAAGATTTTATTTATTTATTTGAGAGGGCTAGAGAGGATAAGATAGAGTGAGTGTGAGAGGGGGAAGGTCAGAAGGAGAAGCAGACTCCTTGCAGAGCAGGGAACCCTATATGGGACTCGATCCTGGGACTCCAGGATCATGACCCAAGCTGAAGGTAGTCGCTCAACCAACTGAGCCACCCAGGTTTCCTGGAGATAGGGCTTTAAAAGAGGTAACTAAGGTTAATGAGGTCATAAGAGTGAGACCCTAATCCAATTTGACTGGTGTCCTTATAAGAAGAGGAAGGGACATGATGGGTTTGTTTGCCATGGCCGTGAGAAGACATAGTCAGAAGGCAGACCTTGATTTTGGATTTCCAGTCTCCAACATAGTGAGGAAATAAATTTCTGTTGTATAAGCTCCCTAGTCCATGGTATTTTGCTATAGTGACCCCAGCTGACTCACACAAGTATGGTTCCATTCTTGTCTCAGTGAAAACTATCAATGCCGGTTAGGATTTTCTGCATGCAGGTACTCATGGCTGTCATGGTCTTCATGTATCATATGGAGACAGTACAGTGTCCAGCGGTTGGAGCACAAGCTCTGCAGTCACACTGATTGAATTCAAATCCTGGCTCTGCCACTCACTAGCCTTGTGATCTTTAGCAAGTTACTGAAGCTCTCTGGGCTACCATGTATTCATCTATAAATTAAGGATAATAGCAGTACCAACCTCAAAGAGTTGTTGAAAAGATTAAATAAATTCATCCATGAAAATTGCTTAGACAAGACCTTGTACAAAATTTATGCTCAGTGGTATTTCTTATGATTATCATTTCTGGTGTGTTTCCATGAGACTGTGACCCCACTATATTCTAAGCATTATGAGGAAAATGACTATTTTTGTAAGTCTAAGCACCTAGCACAGTTGTTTTTTTTTTCTTCACCCAACAAATATTTACTGAGCACTGACCTAATGCCAGGAGTGATTCCAGGTGTGGGGATCAATGGTGAGTAAAGGCAGACATGGCTGCTGTTCTTGAAGAGCCTATGGTTCGACATAGCTTGGGTGCTGAATAAGTATTTGTTGAAAAAATATACTCTTTATGTGTCTCTGTAAATAGCAATCTCTGTAGAGTCAGGCAATGAAAAAGGACTTGAGCTATAATTGTG
This sequence comes from Spilogale gracilis, assembly GCA_004023965.1. NCBI lineage: Eukaryota > Metazoa > Chordata > Mammalia > Carnivora > Mephitidae > Spilogale > Spilogale gracilis. Next base: position 28,148 of record PITA01012464.1, on the reverse strand, counting down.
GCTTAGTGGATTTGTGGTTGTGTGAGTTCGAGGGAGTTTCTTCACTTTCTGTTTATCAGTTCCTCATCTGTAACATGGATGTTATAAAAGTACTACCTTCCTGACACGTCCAGAGCGTCTGTACTGTTAAAGTGGAGCAAGATCTGAGCACGTGGAGATTGGCACTGAGTTAATTCATGCATTCATTTACTTTATTCATTCACTCACTCATTCCTTCAACTAATACCCATTGAACATCTACTGTGGGCTAGGATTGTTCTAGCCACAGGAAGCATTGCGATAGATGCCCTCAAGAAACTTACATTCTAAGAGGATACATAAAAAGACTAAAAAATGTGTATTATAATTCATGTAATGTTAAATGGTATAAAGAAGATAGTGAGTAAAACACAGTTCATTGAATGGTAATGATTTTGATAGGATTATGGTAGGGGATTATGTTTTGGTTTTTGGGTTGAAACGTAATTCCACGTTCTTTTCTCTCTTGTATCCCTTCTGGACAAGGACATGCTAAACTTTGTTTGGCTGGCCCCTGGGCTCAGAAGATCCATTGGATGCAGGTCACTTTGGAGACTGCTCACACCTAAGGTAGTCTTTAACATTCCCGAGGGTTCCCAGATGTACAGCAAACAAGGTTATTGGCAGGATTCAGTTCGTCTTTCAACACTGGTTTTCTCTGGGTCAGTAATAGAAGTCCCAGCCTTGTCCTGGGAGAATGTGAGCTTCCCAGGTGTGCTCCAGATGAGAAGAGCCTTTGGGGTCAAGAAGACAGATTTGGTGCCCTTTCCAGCTCTCCTGTTGTAGGAAGGGGAAATAAAGGGAGATTAGGGAAGAAGAGATGCTAACTCTTGATCCTCCTCCCTCAGGAATCTGCAGGCTAATGCTTCTAGCCCATTAATTACTTCTTTAATGACAGTCTTCCCCAGCAGGTGATTAGCCCATGAGACAGTGACGACTTCTCTCTGTCTTGTTCACTTTTGTACTTGATAAATACATGTTGAGTTGAATATATATTCTTTAGGGATATTACTAAATATTACTAAGTCAGAATTACATTTGGAGGCTGCAGTTATTCCATAAGATGCTTATTGGATGAGCCCAGTCACATATTGGGGTCGCAGGAAGCAGAGTTAGAGGTGGAGTTTAGCTGACAGACTGCTTTTTAAGGAATGCTGTTGGCATTAATGGCCATGGAAGGTGGAGGAGAGGGTCAAGGAAGATGGTTAGAAGGACAGGTCTTACCAAAATGAAGGTCCAACAGCATCAGCTTGCTCTCTGGGAAGCTCTGGAGTTAGAATGTCTCCTCAGGGTTGTACTCATTATTGTTAAGTAGCATTAAGTTCAAAACTTACCTCAGAACCTCTGTGGGCCAGGAATTTGGACATGGCTTAGCTGGGCCCACTGCCTCAGGGACTCTGATGTGGCTGCAGACATGGTGCCAGCTGGGGCTGTGGTCTCATCCGCAAGCTCGTCTGGGCAGGGTCGGCTCCCAAGCCCGCACATGCGGTTGTTGGCACGATTCAGTTCCTCATGGGCTATGAGGTAAAAGCCTTAGTTCATCACAAGATATAGGTAGAAGCCCTGCTCTGTTCCTTGCCATGTGGGTCTCTCCACAATGGAGTGAACAGGAGAAGGGGGGGGGGAGAGAGAGAGAGAGAGAGAGAGAGAGAGAGAGAATGAGCAAGTGAACTAGAAAAATGGGAGTCACAGCCTTTTATAAGTTTGTCACAAAAGTGACATCCCATCACCTTGCCATAGTCTCTATTTTTAAAAAAAGGTTTTTTATTTATGAGAGAGAGAGAGAGAGCTAGCAAGAGCACGAGCTGGGAGGAGGGTCAGAGGGGGAGGGAAAAGCAGACTCCCTATTGAGTAGGGAGCCCAACACTAGACCTGATCCCAGGACCCTGGGATCCTGACCTGAGCAGAGGGCAGACACTTAACCAACTGAACCGCCTAGGAGCCCCTGCCATATTCTCTTTGTCAGGAGCAAGTTACCAGCTCCAGCCCACACTTGAGGAGAGGGGATTTCATGTGGGAATGAATATCAGCGGGTGGGAAACATGAGGGCTGTCCCAAGGCAGACTGAGGTGGCCAGGCATTTATATGCCTGTGTGGCTCAATCATTGTCTGTGGACCAGAGTGTGAGCCTGGGTGAGGTGGCCCTTGGCAGCCAGGGTCACCCCCACCTGCTAACAGTTGAGGGCCGAGGAGGGAGCCCCTTCCCAGAGGGGCCTGGAGAGGATGCTGACATGTTCTCTATTCCACATTCAGACTGTGGACAACCACAACCATAGCTGGGCTCAGCAGCAAAGTGTGCTGATGAGCATGGGAGAGAAGAAAGGGAAGGAGGAGCAGCTTCCTTCTGGTTTTTATATTCATGCAGAATGGTGCTACTTAATTTTGTTTTTTCCCTTTATTTTCCTCTGGTTTTGACCCTGGGGTTGCAATTTTCTCTGAATGCTAAATAGAAACTCTATCTGAAAATAAAGTTGTACTGTAATCATCTGTCACCCCAGGCCACGAGTGTGAGGTGTAGGTGGTGGCTCATTCTGTCACACCGCTCGCAGGGGTCTGTTGGAGATGGCATCTCTGCAGGGTGACAATAGTACAGGGCCCTGAGTTTCCCCTTTACATCCTTCCCCCTTGTCATCCATCTTCTATCCACTTTTTTTTTTTTTTTTTGGAGAGGGAGAGGAAGGGAAAGGGACAGAGGGAGAGGGAGAGAGGGAATCTCAAGCAGATGCCACATGAGTGTGGAGTTCCATCCCCTGACCCTGAGATCATGACCTGAGCAGAAATCAAAAGCTAGACCCTTAACCAACTGTGCCACCCAGGTGCCCCCTCTCTTATCCTTTTCATTTATCATGACAAACCCACACCCTTTGGATACCTGGGATTATGGGATTTAAGGAGCCAGTGATGTAAGGCACCACAGAGGTTCTCCAGAGGCAGAGCCTGAGATGGGGGATGCTGTAGCAAGTGGGGTTGTACACTCGAGAGAGTGGATGGGGCAGGGAGGCGCTAGGTGATAATGAGATCCCTGCAGGCCACTAGCTTTAGTCTGGTTCCCCAGGAGGCTCTGCAGCACAAAGCACATAGAATTCATCCGAGGGAGGCAAGCAGTCTGGCCTGCTGTCCCTCCATGTGTCATCCAGTCAGTGGCTAAAGTGTATGGTGGGGACTGGGGAGGCACTGATAGCTTCTACCACAAGTCTTTCTTTTATTGACTCCCTGTCTTCTCCCTCTAATTTTTCCTCTCAGGGCAGGTTTTCCTTTATGGACTAATGGGAAGAACGGGGCTAGGTATCACATAGATGTAGATGGGAATCTAACTCTCATTCTTCGGAAACTGACCACCTTGGGTAAATTTTATTTTAGCCTCAGTTTGCCTGCCTGGAAAGTGAGTATGATAACGCTCACCTCCTAGGGCTGTGGGAAGGACTGAAGGGTGATAGTTGTGCAGTGTTTTCTTTCTTTCTTTCTTTCTTTCTTTCTTTCTTTCTTTTTTTTTTTAAGATTTTATTTATTTATTTGACAGAGAGAGACCACAAGTAGGCAGAGAGGCAGGCAGAGAGAGGAGAAGCAGGCTCCCCGCTGAGCAGAGAGCCCTATGTGGGCCTCGATCCCAGGACCCTGAGATCATGACCCGAGCCGAAGGCAGAGGCTTAACCCACTGAGCCACCCAGGCGCCCCTGTGCAGTGTTTCTTGCAACGCTCTCCCTTTCTCTCCTCTCATGGTCCCTCTTATAGTGACACAGAGCAGCCTCTTTTCCTGGCATGGCGCTTTGGAGCTCTGAGGGTTGTTGTGCTGCTCCCTTAGCCTTCTGCTTTCCTTGTTAATGAACTTGTTTGCCTTTGGCTCATGTGACAGCTCTCTGATACCTGCAGGGTGTTCACTGCTGTCCTCTGCATCAGTTCCGATCTATCGCCTTCCCTCTCACCCAGTGGCGCCCAGTATTGAACTTGGCCTTCTTCCATGGTGGTAGTGGGGGGCGTCTGAAAGGAAAGGGCAGCAGAACCATGCTGCTTTTTGGCCCCACACTAACCTCTTAGAGATGGTATCCCTGATTGCATTTGCTTTTTGGACAACTTTAGAGGCTATAGTTATAAGCAGCAAGAAGACTTAGAGCTCTGCGAGGAATGCCAAAATATTGTCCTCTTTCCCAGGTGTGTACAGAGATCTGGGGGCTCCTCCTCCTTCGTCTGCCTGCCCAGGCAGCTGGAGTTCCCTGCCAACCTGACATCCCATGTTGCAGAGCCGGCTCCCATCCTTCATGTCTCGGCGGAGCCGCTGGATTGTAGAGCTAAAATCCGTATCAGGAAGGCTCTGATAACTTAATGGCATGCAAAACTATGCAAGCCGGCTCCAGAGGTTCTGATATGCCTCTTAGAGTCTCAGAGATGGGCATGTGTAGTTTGTACAAGCTCCCCAGCTAACTGACTAAGCTGTTGTTGCCACCTTGAAATTCCCTGCTCTGTAGCTTCTGCTTCTGGAAACGGGAGTTTTCCTACCTCGGCACTTGTCCAGATGGACCAGATGTTGTTATAAAGCCCTGAAGCATCTGAATCCTTGCAGTGGCTCTAAAGCCTTACCTCTCTCGGAGGACAAATGGCATTTCCAACCCACCAATCTTTGTGATTTATGTTTGCTCCTCCCTCTTTTCCTAACTACCCCCACCCACCCTTAGCCAGCTGCCTGGAGCCTGGGTGGGCTGCCGGAATATGCAGGCCTTTCTCTCTCCCCCTACCAACCCCCTCCAGGTCCATCCCAGGAGAGGAATCTCTCACTCTTCGAAGAATAAGTCTATAAAAGAGGCAATATTTCCAGAGTAGTAAATCTTTGCTCTGTGTGTGTGGGCATACGTGTGTGCATGTGTGTTTCTGAAATCCGTGTGTATACCCGTGTGTCCACGGAGAACAGAGCCGATAGCATTCGAGGGCCTTTTATGAAGAGTCAAGACCATGGGGAGGGAGGGAGGGGCCCGCTGTGAGAAATAGGATCCTCTGAGGGAAGGGGAGTGCTGGGCAGAAAGTGTTCCCAGTTTGATCTGCTTCCCCATATATCTGTGTACAATTCTATGGGAACCATGGAATGCCACAATGAGCTGCCCCTCTGCCTCACGGGGTACAGACTCTCTGCTGCTTTGGGGAGGTCAGGGGGAATTCTGGCCATCCCTGTATGCTGACCAGTCAGCCACTGGGATTTGTTTTCTTAGACACTATATCGTATTTCCTCTTTCCTGTCCAGAGGAAGTGATCAGAAGACACCCTTGGACCAGGTTCTGAATCAAGTTGAACTATTCACAGAGTTTCCCTGAAAAGTTGTGAATGAAAACAAAACTCTCCCAGCCAACAACCCAGGATCTCACTTAGTAGCCCCCAAAAGAAACCCAGATGTGTGGAGATGGTAAAATCACTTGGCTGGAATCCAGTCTATTGGCTCCTGTTCTTGTGGGTGAGAGCGAGATCAGGAATTCATTGCCAGAGTGGGGAGAAAGTTAGTTCTGAAAGAGAGGGTCTGTGGAAACCAGGCTCCCTCACTGCACCATAGGGTTGCCAATGACTGAGCACAGACCCCTCTGACTCCTGATGATTTGGGGAAGAGGAATGATATGAATAACTGAAGTCCACTGAGAGGATTTCCACCTTATTTTAGCCTCTCTTCCCCCACAGATGCATTTGATGAAAGAAAGGCACCAAGAGAATCTCCATAGAAATCATAGGTCTGGCTGCTTAGTTAGGTCGGAGGGGGGTGGGCATCGAGGTCCTATTAATGTACATAGTCTGAAAAGAGTCTGCTTCCTTCTAGCAATGAGTGGACTATTACTGTGAGCATGAGTGACCGGTGAAGGTGGGATAGAGAGAAGGAACGAAGAGCTAATGGGAGAGAAGAGTAAGAAAGTATTTAGGGTTTATTGCTAAGGGGAAAATGTAGGCTCAGAGATAGAATGAGAGCACAACGAGGAAAGCGAAACACACTGCCTGAGCTGGGAAAAGGCCCAGTCCCGGGGTGTGCAGTTATGGGGGTTCGGTTCCAAGCCAGCCGGATGGCTGCTGCCTGATAGAAAGATTTCAGCCCTGAGGCAAAGACGAATAGACTGAAGTTCGGCAGTAAAGCCCTCACTCCCCAGGGACAGGAGAGGTTGGCACAAGCTTAGCCCAGGCTATGAGGGAGGTTGAGTGAGGTGGGTAGTGACAGCCCCAAACTGCAGCCCACTGAGAGCTCCTGTGCCGAAAACTCCTGCAAGAATTTGTCCAAAGCTTAACCTCATGCTGTGGTCGCTAAATCAGTGTTATCCTATGCATTGGGACTTTCTCTCCACTGGACAGGATTTGGGCCCTGCTGAGATGCACCCCGGGGAGGGTATGAGAGGCTTCACCTCATGCACATACTTACGAAAGGGCACTTTCTCCCTTCCTTCCTCTTCTATCCACTCCCCCACGCCTCTACTTCTATCTACTTTTGACCTTTGGTGATGCACAATGATATCCAAGGCTAGGGCCAGAAGAAATGTGCTTGAAGGAGTCTTTTGGGTAGGGAGGCCGTTTTTATCCTGGATTTTACTCAGTCAAAGCTTCCTGAGCTGTCATGACACAGCTAGATTTGTTAGAGTCTTTTCACTTCTTTTATTTTTGTTCTGAAAAAGTATTAATGAGCAGAGAAACACAGTCAACACCCAACATGCTCACTTATTATAGTGCCCAGTGTGTGCCAGGCATTGCATTAGGCTAATGATCCCTAATTAAACTTAGCTACATTAACTGCCTCATAAATGGGAGAGCTGCTACTGTGGCCCATGCAGTAGTGGTCCCGTGAGAATATAGGCCCGATGTTGCCAAACTTTCTACTTTTTCGAGAGAAACTGGAACAGTGTCCACAAGTTAGAGATCACTTCAGGGTTCATTCACTTATTCAGCCAGTAATTACCAAATACCTGCAATGCCAGTAGTCACCGGGGTCCAGTGGTAAACAAGGACCATAAGGTCCCTTGCTTTATGGAAATTTATCTAGAGGAGAATGTTGATATGTTTATGTATACAAATGTATACATGTTTATTTGGAAGCAACCAAATGCATACTTTTGGGTAGGATTATGTGCTGCAAGGGAACTAGAACAGGATGATGGGCTAGAAAGTTGTGGAAGGACAAGCTCCCTGGAAGGTGTCTCTCTGCATGAAGAGAAGGAGGCTGTCACGCACACAGCTGGAGGAAAGAGAATTTCAGATAAGGAGGGAAGAGTCAGTGAAGCCCCAAGGCTTGGTGCCTTCAGGGGCTGAAGATGGCGGAGTGGGTGGTGTGCAGAAAGTGGGATGGGAAACGGGAGAAGGTTTCCTTTCACTTTTTTTGGGCATGTTCTGGACTCCTTCAGGGGCCTCCTGGGGGCCAGAGGTGCAGAAATCTAGTGCTGTCATGTTGCAGTGAGGCAGAGTCTCCAAAAGGGAAGCTTGGACAAACCAGCTCAGGGTTTTGACCCATCTTCCCTCAAATGCGTGGAGGCTTTCCTCCCATAGCCCAGGTCTTCACCCTGAGCTTCACAGGCTTAGGGAGATGGGAGGCAACTCTTCTGAATTGGTTCTAATGGGATTTGTATGTTAGGTTCTGGTGTGTGGCCTCATGGCTGTGGCGGTCCTGATGGCTGCCATGTTGTTTTAGAGGGAAGTACCACAGGCCCCTGTGACAACTCTTGTTTTGTGGGCACAAGTTTCTGGTTTCTATTTTAGGGAGATGATTTTTCTTGAGATGCTTATTATTTATGGATTCCAGATCACCACTTCCATTTGGAAACATATGAAGCTGGTTGGCTTGCGGGGAAAGCAGCTTGGGAGAGGTCAGTCAGTGAAGCAGAAGTGTGTAAAAATCACCTCACACAGAACAGGCCTCCATTCAGAGCCACAAATCAAGCCCAGGCATTCCCCTGCCTGGGGACAGCAGTGGGTTCTCTGGGCCTGTCATTCTCAATCAGGCTGTCTCTTTCAGAGAGCTAGGTCAAAGTCCATTTTTACAAAACTATTATAGAAACCATATGTGTGTGAAAAAACATATTGCCTTTTTTCCCCCGAAGGCTGGTGAAATTTCTTCTTCTTTTCCTTGGAGCCTATCTGAATCGGAGACACTGTGAAGCTCAGGGGAAGAAGATTACTTTTCATGCAACACAAGTCCAGCAAAAGGGGGAATTCATTGCAGGAATGAATTGTGGACTTTTCCAACAAGAGTTCTTTTTAAACTTATGGTATATAGGGACCTATTGGTCACTGTGATAGGCCAGGTCAGCCCAGAGCATAAAATGTGTCCTAGAAGTTTCATGGCCTGAGAAAGAAGAAAGTCTTAACATTTTACCAAGTTCATTTTCCTTCCCATTGGTATAACTGTAAATCTGAGCTCTCAAGGCCCCAAGTTCAAAACCAGTCATGTTAACTTTTATAGATTATAATGGAAATAAGAGAAAGATGCCCTCTTCCCCTGACCTATTTCCTCGGCTTCGTGGAGACAGTACCTATGTCTGCACTCTTACTCTTGCTGCTGTTCCTTAAAAGCATCATCACATGACACATCTTGCCTGGTTCAGCATCTAAGAGTAAGGAGAAGTAGTGACTTCTCATGTCTTCTCTCCTGCTATCTCAAAACCAGACAAGACTTTATAGTAAAGCATTTTCTTAATCATCCAAAAGGCCAGATTTTGAATTCTAGAAGCTAGAATGGCATTTTAGAACCTCATTTTTTAAAAACAGAATCTGCTACCAACTAAGCCAGGCTAAGCCAGCCAACCCTCCTACCTTGCCCTTTTTTTTTTTTTTTTTAAACAAAGGACTGGATATGTATAAAATTAATATTGAACATTTTAATATAAAGCAGCATATATTTGATAGACTCCCTGTATTGAGACTCATCATCAATTAACTCTCCTGTTGGAAATAGCATCCACATTTCCTTTAGGAATGCACCCCTCATTCTTTCCCAACAACGCGGTTTCATTTGAACCAATCCAACTGGGCTCCAGTCCTGCACTCTGATTGGCTTAAGCCAGCAGGTCAAACTACAGTGATTGGTTCAGTCACAGGGATGTAGTCAAGTTAAGCCAATCATAATCAAGAAAACATTTGTTGGAATTTCTGGGAAATTCCTCCCCTGAATTCAGTGGTAGGGAGAGGAGATGTGAGCTTTGAAAGCCTTTGGTTGATCTGTATAGTGAGGGAGGCCCAGTGAGGATGGCCTGAAAAAGCACAATGTCAAGAGAAGCAGAATAACTGGGTCTGATAATTTGGATTAAACATTTCCAGAAGCCAGTCCTACCCTTGGATTTTGAGACACATGAGCAAACACATCCCTTTTCCTGTTGGAGCCAGGGTGATTCCTTTTTTCTTTTCTTTTCTTTTCTTTTCCTTTCCTTTCCTTTCTTTTCTTTTCTTTTCTTTTCTTTTCTTTTCTTTCTTTTCTTCTTTCTTTCTTTCTCTCTTTCTCTCTCTTTCTCTTTCTTTCTCTCTCTCTCTTTCTCTCTTTCTCTCTCTTTCTCTTTATTTCTCTCTCTTTCTCTTTCTTTCTTTCTTTCTTTCTTTCTTTCTTTCTTTCTTTCTTTCTTTCTTTCTTTCTTTCTTTTTCTTTTTTGTCATTTGTACCTCAAGGAATCCTAAAAGTTACAGGACTTAATACCAAAATGATCACGAGTAAGATTTGCCTCCTATTAGATGATTCAGAAGGTCCATCAGAAATTTGCAGGGTCATTCCCTGGTTAGCAGTATTTTCTAATTTTCTGCATTCTGGATACTCGGGCATCTGGGCCTCACTGCCTGGGGGCTACTGCCCCTCCCAGGGTTGGCCAATTCTAGGAGACATCAAAGGACTCTCCCAGGAACATGTCTTTCATATGAAAACAACCAATCCGGGGCCCATTCTCCATGCTACCTCGATCTGGCTCTACATTCTAGGAGGGAATATTCCTCTGGCTAATCATCCCAGGGCTAGGTACCAGACTACTAGAGAAAAATCCTATCTCCAAAGCCTCCTGAAATGATTTTTATTAGCCAATCCCAAACCCGCTCACCTGGTCTTCTTTGCTTTATGCGTGGAGGCCACAATAAAGCTTCTTGTCCACAATTTCCCCTTGTTCTTTCTTTCTTCTGATTGACCCTGGTGCCTCCCTTTATGGTCCTGAATGATGTAGTATACTCCATCCTCTCAGGACCTGTGGGTGACAAATTATTTTTTCAGTGCCTCTAATCTCTGATCTGTAGGACTCCCCTCCCTGAATTGTGATAAAATCTGTAATTTAAAACATTGCCATGAATTGAAGATATTACAGTAGGAGGTATGCTAGGGATGCCAGAGAAGGCCATTTCATGAATATTCCAGGAGGAGGGAACAGAGAATGCCTGTTGAAAATTTCCTTTTGTATTTGTTCCAAGGGGGGTAATGAACATCAAAGCCGTTTATCCTGCAAAGATTGCACAGCAATAGGTAATGATAGTTGGGATCCCGTGCTCTTTGGAAGATATGTTGTATTTTATCTTGTTTTGTAGTAGAGGTGGTGAGGAGGTGAGGACGTTTTAAACAAGTGCAAGTGGGGATGCTTAAGTTTTATGGTTCTGGTTTCCATCCTAGCAGTTCTCTGAGAGTGCAAGCTAGAATGGCATTTTAGATCAAAAAGCATTCTATCAACTTGTATCACATTTTTTAAGATATCAGTTTTCATCTAAGAATTTCTTATAATTAGGAAATGATTTAGGAGCCAGAATAGTGCCATCATTCATCTATCCTACAGTCTCAACGTAAAACACCCCATTGCATCCAAATCCCCTACTTTTTTCTACCGGAGATTGGTCCCATGAATCTTTAATGTTGGCAAGATGCGGAGGTCAAACGGTTTAAAAAATAAGGAGGTCAGGTTTACCAGGGGTTCTAAACACCTGGTCCCATACTCTGGGGAGCTAAAAGCTAGAGTTCCTTTATTCTTACATTTATTCATTTATAATGGCATGTCTATTGGAGATTAACTGTCGAATTTCTTAAAGTTGGAAAACCACTGTTTTGGGGATTGCAAGCGGTATCTGAATTATCTCTGTGTAAATCTTTCTTTGACAATCTGTTTCAAGACAAAGAAACCAAGACTGAATAGCTTAGGCTGAAAACAAATTTTGGGAGCGGATAATAGAAGGATGTCAGTTTCCAGACAGAGAAAGCTGAAGAATTCAGGTCCAAAAATTGGCAGAAACCAAGGCTGGTTTGGCAGTAGACAGTTAGCCCAGGATGTGGGGCCATTGCTTCAGGATATCACCATCATTGTTAGATTCTCCTGCTGCTGGACAGAGCTCCTACTGCTGGCCACTTCTGTTGGAACTTTTCTAACCCTGGTTCATTGCCTTGTATATGGTTATGCTTGACATAAACCTTGTGATATTGTGATTTATAATTTAAAAAGAAACATATGCCTAGTTTTTGTCCTATGCTTGGCACAGAGCTCTTAAAACCCTTGGAATTTCCTAAGCAATATAATCGATAAAGGTGTATTTTGTTATGTTAATGAGCTAACTTTTGGACCATATCTAGATAATCTAAGAATAGGGCTGCTTGCCAGGGGACCCAATCTTGTGACTAAGGGGTTGGGACTTTGAGCCCTACTCTAGAGAGAGGAGAGGATCTGGAGATTGGATCAAATGTCAATGGTCAATGGTTTGGTCAACCATGCTTGCGTAATGAAGCCTCCATAAAAACCCAGAAGGACGGGGTTTGAAGAGCTTCCAAGTTGGTGAATACATGAAGAATCTGGGAGAATGATATACTCCAAAAGCATGGAAACTCTCTTTTCTTCATATGTTACCCTGTATATCTCTTCTCTCTGGCTCTTCCTGAGTTGTATCCTTTTAAACAAACTGGTAATCTAGTTTGTCTTCCTGAGTTCTAACTCCAGCCTGCTCTAGCAGGTTAATCAAACCCAAGGAAAGTGTCATGGGAACCTCCAATCTATAGCTGGTGGGTCAGAAACCAGGGGACAACCTATACTTTCAACTGGTGTCTGAACAAGGGGGCAGCCTTATCAGACTAAGTCCTTAATTTGTGGAATTTGATACTATCTCCAGGCATATAGTGTCAGTATGGAGTTAATTGCTTGGTGGTAGTTGGAAAAAATACAAATATTAGGGGACTATATGTTGATCACTGGTTCAGAGCACATACAAAAACCTATAGGGCAGCACCCATATCACAGAATACTGTTTCCAAGACAGCACTATAACTGAGGATTTAGTGGACTGTTCCACCATCATCTTTGGATAATGGGGTGTGTAATAGTACCATCGAATCCCATGGACATCAGCCAGATTGACTTATTTCTTTTCCTATAATGTAAACTCTTGGTGAGAAAATATATTCTATGGGATATAATTGTGTATAGGCATACAGTAAGTCCACAAATGGATCTCCTGGCAGAATCATGCCGGGTGACACAGAGAAAGCAAATGCACATTCAGAAGTCAGTGTCTATTTTGGTGAGAACAAACTGATGTCCCTCCATGAAGGGAGAGGGTCCAATAGAAGCACTGTCTACAATCTCACCCCTCTAGAGTACAGTGCCCCATCAAGATTCTGAGTAGGGTGTTGCTGGTGAATTGAAGTTATTATTATTATTATTATTATTATTATTTAATCTAACGGGAGCATTGTTTCCATCAGTAGGTTATGATGCTGGTGATTGAGATGTGCTACTCTGTAGAAAGGAGGGATTGATGATGTGGGAAAGAGGTTATAACGGCAGGAGTGGAGTCTTTCACTGAGGTGAGTAGGGATGTGTACCAGTACACAAGTGAAGGGCTGCTGAGACAGGACCAGGAGTGGTCCGTGCATTTCAACAGAGGGAAGAGATAGCATGTGTGTACAGATGTTTCTCATTTGCTTCTATTTTTTTTAGTGAAATGAAACATGAAGTTATCAGCAAAAATGGGGATAAGAAGAGAAGCTACCAGGGGAGATAATGGATTATGGAGGAGAGAGAAAGAGGTGTGAAATAGTATCTTGGGTAGTGGGGAAGCACATTTACTATGGACAAATTACGATTGCTGGGCAGTTTTCATGATCATGAGCTTGTGAGTTTTTTGCAGCTGTGTCTCACTGTGCAGTGTGGGCATGGAGTTAGAAGTGTCCTGGCTAACTCCGAGAATCAACAGGGAGGCTGGAAACCAGGTGTAGAAAATAGGCAGTAATCAATGGAGGCTCAGCAGAATGAACATTTGGACCAGAGTGTGGGCACTGTCACTGATGTACATTGCTGTTGCCACTACCTCCAGCTGCCAGAGGACATTGTTACCATGGGATACTGTAGCCACTGGATGGAAGTTTCCAGGCTTTCCAACTATGCAGCTACCACAGAGCTAATCTCTCTGACCTTCGGTCTTTATTCCACTATCACATGATTTAAAATGTTGGCCGGGGCTAGGGCTGCCACTGACCTAAATAGAACCTTCATATGTAAATTTCTCTGCCAGAATATTGTTGTAATAAATGCACAAATCAAGGATGATTATGCACAGCCCACTTGGAGTAGAGCAATGTAAAAACAGACATAGCAGCAAAAACAGCAGCCCTGTTCTTGATTTCGTTGCCAAGGTATGGAAAGGTTGAGAATCAGCCACATTTAGCTTCTGTGGACCAGCACAAGGGGATTCCCCCAAATTGGGAAGGAGCTTCACATTCTGCTTGGCAATCAAATGAAAATGTCTAATATACTTCCATAGTTTAGGAGCGTCTCTTGGATAAGTCCTTTTAATCAGGTGAATATAAGGCACAAACCTACCAATGTGTTGAGGAAAATCTGAACTAATAAAGTAATTCAACTATAAATGACTAAATCTTGTCTTCTGACGTGTAGCACAAGTTGAATTTTATCTTCAGCAGTTAGATTCTTCCCACTTCCATGTGGATTTGTGCTGTGTTGGAAAGTTTTCACTTTTTTCTTGGGAGATATGGATGTCTTTTTGACCTAGATTTGTTCACAGGAGACTGGACTGTGCCAAGAGGGACATTAAGCTTGACCAGAGGACTGATGTTGAGAAGTACCAGGACTAGGCTTAGCACAGTGTTACCTGGGCTGTGGGAGTGATGTTTCTCATTGGTCTCATTTAGGAATGAATAAACTCACGTTTTAGAAATTATTAATACAGTGATTGCTTTTTGGGGCAGCAGGGGCCAAATTGCCCCTTGTTCCGGAAGAGGATGATGTTTTCACTGTCAGTTGTCCTAGGGTGGGAAATGAGACAGAGAGGGAGGATTTTCCTGTCATTCCCTGGTTTAGAACTGGAACGGGGCCAGGACCTCAGGCAGAAGATGGTTTGGAAATTCTTACGGGGAGGTTGAGCTGTCACCGTCCCTCTTCCCCAATGCACAGAAACCTGAGGGGAAATAGGTAGAGGTATGAGTCAAATATAGGTCAGGGACCGTGAGAGTATCCACACGGAGCAGCAGATAAAAGTGGCTTGTGTGGTCACTTGGTTTCTAGAATCTTGTTAATGGATCTGTTAAGTGTTGTGCGCCTGCTCTTAACAGTGTTTCTGGCAGTCGTGTTAGGGGTTCACACTGCAGTTGAAATTAGTGAGTGACAACAAACCAATTAAAAGATGGCAAAAGGCAACCTGGAGAATGATAGATGGAAGAATGGCATGTCAAGCAGGACAGATCGTGGGACATGTTAACCTTCTCTGGGAAGGTCCAGAAATTACTTCATAAGAATAAACATGAAAAAAAAAAAAAAAAGGGATTCCCCAAGATCCATGGGGATGAGGGCTTGGATTATTTGTATTAGAGCTTTAAAGAGAAATGCCATCTTGAAGGCTAAAGAACTTGGGGACCCAGAGGTGGCACATTTAATAAGCACATACTCCTATTGGCCTTCTAACATGTGTCATGCACTTTTTTTCAAGCACATGAGACAGACATTTAAATAAGATGCATTATTTTCCTCCCTTAACACCTAGCATGGGATCTCAGGTTATCTTTTCATGCAAGGGAAGTAAGGTCTCCAAAGTTTTGTTATAACCAACATCTAAGCATCAGATTTCTTCCTCTCCCCATCCCTGTCTCCTCTGGTGGATTTTCTACAGCATTCAGTTGGGCTGATACTGGCCATGGTGCAATGCAGCCACATTAACATTCTGGTCATACCCAGAGCTTCCCCTTCCCTGGCTGTGATATATGGCTATCTGCAGCTTCGGTGTTGCAATCACAGGCCCTGGGAGGGAACGGGCTGCACGATAAGGGGGTTGTCTTCCCCCCGAAGAGGGTACAGAGCAGACCAGGAAAGCTCCTTTGCCTTCTAGGGTCTCAGGGACAGAGGCAGAGTTCAGTATTAGTGCAGTAAGTCCTGAGGCCTGCAGCGAATCCTGCAGAGGAAGCTTCCCTAACTTATGAAAGACAATAGCTGTTGTTTACTGAGTCCCATCATGCAACAAATGCTCTTCACACAGTATCTTATATGACCCGCTCCGACAGTTCAGCTTCATGAGGAGGGTGAGAAAAGTAAAGAGTGAGTTTAACCAAATTGCTCAAGGTCACAAGACAAGTAATGAAGACAGAATTGAAATTTAAGCTTTTATCTTTCTGAGCCAAAAAAAATTTTTTTTTAAAAGATTTTATTTATTTGACAGGGAGAAACACAGCCAGAGAGGGAACACAAGCAGGGGGAGCGAGAGAGGGAGAAGCAGGCTTCCCGCCGAGCAGGGAGCCCGATGTGGGACTCGATCCTGGGACTCCGGGATCATGACCTGAGCCGAAGGCAGTCGCTCAACCAACTGAGCCACCCGGGCGCCCTATCTGAGCCAAATTCTTAAGAGAATGTTTTTCAACCAGAGGCAATTTTGCCCCCAGGGGACAATTGCCAATGTCCAAAGACATTTTTAAAAAATATTTTTAAAAATTCTTTATTTACTTGAGAGAGAGAGCAAGAGCACAAGAGAGAGGGGCAGAGGGAGAGGGAGAGAGAGAATCTCAAGCCGGTTTCATGCTGCGTGCAGATCCGGAAGCAGCGTTTGATCGTACAACCCTGAGATCATGACCTGACTTGAAATCGAGGGACAGGCATCCCTCTCTGGAGACATTTTTAGTTGTCATGTTGGAGGAGTGCTGAAGTTATCTAGTTGGTAGCAGCCAGGGAAGCTGCTAGACATCCTACAATGCCTAGAATACTGTCCTATTACCAGCTGAATCGTGTCCCTCCAAAGAGAATGTTGAAGTCCTAAATCTCACCACCTCAGAATGTCACTATTTGGAAACAGAGTGGTGGCCCATGTGACTAGTTAAGATACTGTCACGTTGGAACAGGTAGACCCCGCATCCAATGTAACTGGCCCACTTCTAAGAGGACGGCCATACGAAGACACAGGGACACAGGCATGACTTATGAAGATGGAGGCAGAGATTGGAATGATGCACTTCTCTGGGCATCAACTAGTTGAGAACACAAAGGATCACCAGTTGTCACCAGAAGCTAGGAGAGAGTCATGGAACAGATTCTCTTTCACAGCCCTTAGGAAGAACAAACTCTGTGAACACCTTGATTTTGAACTTCTGGCCTCCAGGACTGGGAGAGAATGCATTTCTGTTGTTTTAAGCCATGCAGTTTGTGGTAGTTTGTTACAGCCTCCCTAGCAAACCAATTTATCCCCACAACAAAGAATTATCTGGTCCAAGGTGTCAATAGTGCCACTGCTGAGAAACCCAGCCTTAAGAGAACACTCTAGTTCCCTACTTTTACTTAGCAAGCATTCTGCCCCCTTTCTCTGCTTTCCAGAGGCTGCTAAACATTCCAGCAGCATTTATCTCTGCATCCAGAACAGGGGAGAGCAGGTTGTTCCAGTGAATAAAATCCAGTCTTTTAAAATGTTGAGCATGGCTAGTCCGTCTGGCAACTTAATTAGCCTTGACCCACCTCAGAAGCGAGGGATCCTGGCTGGAACTTTGCTGATAGATTGCGGTATCGTTTTCATAGAGCAAGAGCCTGGGTCTCTTCCCAGCCTGGGCTAGACATTTCTGGCTTTCAGTACTTGTCTGGGTGGGCTGAAGTTTCCTGTAGGATGTCACATTCCATTTTATTAGTCTCCATTTTCCTCATAAGGCTTAGGGCTGTGTTTCACCCTGAACCAGAGTGGTATTTTTTGGAATTGGAAAAGAAAACATTCCCCCAGACTGTAGCCTAGAAAAGTGGTGTGGTAGGAAGACCAATCTACCTCAGAGCAAATGAAACCAGCCCTCAGGGTACTTTGCTGATTCATTGTCTGGTACAGGCCTATTACTACAAAGGGACTGTCTCTGAGCCTGGATAGCCCACTTACCTCTTGGGTGTAAAACCTATTTCATTAATGAGCCTGGCATTTGCAGAGTTGTGCTCTGGTTTCCTTGTAGGCTGGGATAGTAAGGTGAATAATAAAGGCAATGCTTTTTGCTTGGGCTTGGCGGGGTTCGCCTTCTATGAGTATGAATATTTTAATGACGTGTCTCTAGGCAAAGACACCAAACACGAAAAGACCTGCTTAAAATGGTAGGCAGCTGGCATGGATGTGAGAGCTAGCAACTCTCCAAATTTGTGCAGAGGTTTTAAAAATGGATTCTTCTCATTCACTGAGCAGAGTTTGAGGTGGGTTAAATAATGGCTTGAGAATGAGCCATGACTCATAAGAATCCAGCAATGGTCAATGGGAAGCGCATCTTCCAGGAATGGCACTCTCAGATTTCTTAGAGGAAAGTGAGGATACCGTGACTTTGTTAACATGTTATGTTTGCATTGGGAGGGCTGTTTCAACTGGCTTGCCCAGGGCGGGAGGGACTACATGTTCTATTCATTTTGGGCTTCCCTTCTCCTTCTTCCCAATGTTCTGGAGTCTGGTGGACACTCAGTGATGCTGCCTATTGGCACTGAAACTCGCAGTGGAATTTTTTTAGTTCCTTCTGGGCCCACCCTCTGGCGTCTTCATGCCTCAGTATATTTACAAGAAAAAAGCGGTGAGTGAGAAGGGGTCTGTAGGTGAATTTGCAGTGGGGAGTTGCTTCTTACTACCATGATACTCCATTTCTTGACCCTTGGCATGGGCCCGTTGATTGCTGAGATGCCATTTTGAGACGCTTGGCAATCTAATGATTCCTGTAGGATATTTATCTGTAGTTACTAGTTCTCAGAATAGCAGGACTTACAAAGCAGGAAGTGCTGGAGACTCGGGTTTGCCGCTCACTAGCTGTGTGACCGTGGGCAAGTCCCTTAACCTCTAGAGACTTGAGTCTACTCATCAGTCAGACAGGAACAGGGTCTGTGTTGCCTATTTCCAAGGATTCTGTGAGCATCAAATCTGATAAAACATGTGAAGGGGCCTGGAAATGGCGAGGCATTATTTAAAGGTCAAATATAATTATGAATAAATTCTGATTAGCTTTTAAGTGTTCATGGTTTTCTGTGATCCTTCTCCCAGTCAGCCCTGCCTTTGGATGCAGGGACAATAGAGTTCTTTCCTGGGCAGTCTGATTTCTTTTATTGTTATCCTGCTTGCTCTTCCATGATCTGGATCCAATTTTAAGAACTTGAGATTGGTTCTTTCTATGAATGTGCTTTCTTCTTGTCATTAATTAGGATGAGGACGGTGACTATGTCCACAGACATAGATGCTGAGGCATAGCATTTGAAAGTGCTGCGTTACTTCTCCAACTTGAGGTAACGCCTTCCATTTGTGCCTGGGTTTAATTTATGATTTAAAAACACTCTGTTTGCAGCCTTTTGTGGCATTTTCATGGTTAAGTCTGCAGCTGCTGTGGAACAGTCAGTAGCACTAGTGAGCAAGGGGCTTTGAAAACCTGGTGCTGGGGTTTCTGGTGCTTAAGAAATGGTTGAGAGGCTTGAAAGGGCCATTGTGGTAGTCTGCTAATCTAGATCACTGCCATCTTCGTATCTGCATAAGCAAGGACTGTGTATGGATTTCTCCCCACCCTCCACCATCCCCTTACGAAAATACCGAACAGCATTATGGTCATTTCTTTCTTTCCTTTCTGAGCCTAGCTGAGATCATTCGTCTGTTTCCTTCTGGAACCTCATGGCCAGTGGTCTCACCATAGCTATTGGGCTGTCCTACCTTCCATCCATATCATCTCTTCTTTCCACTGTTCTGTCCAGGTATGGGGAGGTGAGCCAGAATGGACAGGGTGCAGCCACCCTCTGGGCCCTCAGAGACTGGGGGGCCTGTATCTGGAGCACACTGGTAAGAAGAAGCACGAATGTGGCAGTGTGGATGCTGGGTCTGGAACTCAGTGATGAGCACATCCCCTGGCTAGTTCCCCTCAGAGGGTTGCTGGGGGGCTTCTTTTCTAGTTCTGATTGACATGGTCTTTGGGCCACCCAGAGGGCCAGTAGAAGGCATTCACTGACATGGGGCTATGGCACCCACACTGGGATTCCTGAGTTCTTTGACTTTCCTGAAACTTACTACCCAAAGTTAGGAGTCAAATCATTCACCCACCTTTGCTTATCTGCAGGTGGCAGAAGTTTTAATTGATTTGAACAAGGGATTCATTGACTGAAATATATACTGGGAAATGCATCAGTGCTTTGAGATATTAAGAAATAACAAACACAGATTTACATAATGCTCTTTCATGGGAAAAGTTTCTCTCACATAAATTATCTGCACAACCCTGTGAGATAGGAAGGGTGAGAATTGTAGTGTCTTTTTACAGTCAAAAAATATGGGCTTGGAGGTTGATTAGCACAGGTTACATCTCTAGTAAACAAAAGAACCCAATCTATACTTTGCAACTTTCATTTCTGAGATCAGAGCTCTTTCCTTTATAGGCTCTTGGGATGGTCGAACCATGGGAAGGAGAGGAAAAGGTAAACTGGACAGAAATTCATAGGCTTACTCTCAGTTATGCTTCAGCCAATTAATATAATTGAGTACATTGGAGGCCAAGAGTTTTGTTCCTTGTGATTTTAGGAATTCCTAATCTTTATCCTTTTAGAATAGAGGCATTCAACCTTTTTAAAAATTTCATTTTGTTCTTACTTTTTTAAGGCCTTAAAGACTTACAGGACTTCCCTCTTTGGTCAAATGAGTGGAGTATGATATAAAAATTCCAGTATATGAAACTTAAATTGAATGGTTGTGATTGAGTGGGTGTGACATCTTTCCTGATCCATCTCCTCTTGCCCCTCAGGTGCCTTGAGACAGCTTTGAAAGCTTGAAGAAATGAGGATGGAACTTTCAGGTCAAAGGGATTTTGTTCTCTCTTCTTTCCTTTCTTCTTCCTCTCTATGTTTTAGCTATCTTCTCTAAAACGTTACCTAAAGACCTCATGGCATTCTCCCATCTTGGCCCCTAGCACCTGTGAGGAGTCTTTTTTTGTTATACAGTCCAAAAGAGGAAGTGGTAGATAACAGCCCTTGTGTTATTCAACTGTTATTTATTTCTGTTATATCCAGAAAACAGAGGGCATAGCTGGCGGTCCAAGGACACCTCCATTCTCAGACAGTTGGTCAATGAGCCAAGCCCTTGAACCCATTCTGGGCAGTCAGCATCTTTTCTGGGCAACAAATTCGCCTGAGTCAGTGGCACAAAGCACTGAACCATGGCCCAAGGTTCTCTAGCTACATATGGGCTATGGGTGTGTTAAACATCTGTTTGCCCCCAACTGTGCTGGGATAACCCATTTAAGCCCAGATGATTAGTGCCCAGTTACTAAATGATCTAGACACAGCCTTTCCCTGAGCAATTATAGCATTTCCTAAAAGCCTTCACAAGCCCTGAGATGGCAAGGAATCCCTGTTGGCTGTGCTTTGTTCCCTCTCCTTATGGGTTATTAGCCTACCTTGAGCTGGGTGGTTTTCTGTGAAATTAGGGAGGAATATGATGCCTTATTGGATCTTTAGCTAGGCATATGGGCTTCTCAGTAAAGCAATCATTGGACAGATAGACTCGCTTGCAAATTCTTGTTCATATGACTTTTATGTTTTCTTGTGTTTCAGCATCTCTTAATAGAGGGGAGCAAACTCAGCTCTCTCCCTATATAGGAAAGTACTGACATGCATTTGAACACTCTCTGCACCCTCTTGCTGGCTCTGCATCCCAGCACCTCCTTGCCAAGAGAGGCTTGAAGTGTATGGAGAATTGACTGGGTCACTTGAGACAGATCGGCCAGCCCCTCTCAAGGAGAAACCAGAGCTCTTATGAAATTCCACCATATTTTTTACTCCTGGAGTACATGCTTATATAGGTAGGAATCAAGCCCTACATATGGAGGATGTGGGTGACCCCACTTGGGTCTTCTATCCTGAGCCATGTGCTCCAGTTCAGCTTCATCTCAAAAGTTCTGTGTTTTGGAGCTTGTAGGCTCTTTTGCACTTATATATAAAACTATGTTTTGTTTTCCATTGAGCTCCATTGTGGGGACTCTCCTTCTGTTGAGAATTCCAGATGGAAAAGGTGAGAAGTATGATTTGGGCATAGAAAATCCACCTCAAGCCCTAATGTTGCAAAGAATCCAAATATCCCACAGCCTCTGGAGAACATTCTCTTTGTTGTTGGGTTTTGGAGGTCAGGTCACCTTGAGTTACTCCCTTTCAGTTACTTTTTAGTATTTCAAGGAATGATCACAGACAGCCTCTGTAATAAGTTTCAGATGATCTCAATACCCCCAAACTCTCTCTCTGACTCTGGACAATTGAATATTCCCTATTCAAGTTTCTCAAGGCCATGTGGTCACCTCTCAGTCATCAGACCTACCTGCCACTGTTCTTTGTCTCCTTAGGCTTAGTGGTCGCAGGCGTTTTCTGAATGGCCACTCCGCCCAAGTTTATAAAGAGAAGAGAAATAGGAAGGTGAGGTGATGCAGTGACCTCAGTCACTGTAAAGAGCTAATCAGGCTCATTTGGAACAAGTATGCAATATTCCTTTCCTGAGAGTTTTCCTTTGATGGATCGAAGTCATTCTTCCTTGAAAAATTTCATTAGTAGTACAAAAGTTTACTCCAACACTACAATAAATTAGTGACATGGAATCTCCTTAAGCTATGGTAAGAGAAGCAGGCATAGCTATTGCTGGGTCAAAATCATTTTGTCAAAATGAATTCATGGAGGAAAATGACAGGAGAGGGGAAGGTACTTCGAACTCCCTCCTCAATCTTTGATTTCTGATTTCCCTCAATCTCTCAAGGAAGCCTCCAGCTGAGGAACTCCAAATTCTCTAAGTAGGACAGCCCTCCCTTAGTTGTAAAGTAGATGAAGTGTCTGTGGTACCCCTTCTGTTGCCCCTTAGCCCCTCTTTGTTGTCACCCTCTTCCCCTCTCATGAGGTTCCCAGTGACACCTTCCTTTCTCCGTTCTCACCTGTCAGAAAAGGCTCCTGTATCAACCATTTATCCAAATGATGATTTGTCTTAGGGATATCTACATTTTGATTTTGTTTCTAACTATGGGTTGACTAACCTTGTACCCTATTAAAAAAGTGCTGTTACCTACAAGTGAAACTATTTTTGGGGGAGATGAGGAATACTGTCTTGGAGTTCCTGACATTATAACATTAAGAAAGCGTCCCCCCAAATACCTCCTCATTCCACCTGTAAGGACGATCTATTCATCACTGTCCTTTCCCACACCATTTCCAATCTCCACTGTTCTGGGTTTCTCAATCTCTAAGGCTGTGTGTGCTTCATCAAGATGTCCCTAATGCCAATCTCATAGCAGGTCCAAGTGTTTTTATAGGATGCCTGAATTGCTCTAGAAGGAGCCCAAAGGATCCTGGGTAGGCATTAACGGATCCACACCTGCCTTCCCCTCCTTGAGGTTTTGTGGCCATAATGTTCCCTTGTAGGACCCTGCCAGCTGCCTCTGCTTGTGGGAAGCAGCAGTGAGATCCCTGACCAAATTTAATTCCTGGAAGACCAGATTTATACGGAAGAGGAAGGCAAGTCAGAGCTGATTAGTTCTGTGTGAGTTGTCCCTCAGGCCACATTTCTCTGGCCTCACATGGAGGCATGTATATGCTGGCTGGGATTACCGAATGGGTACTCTACTTTAGCTGATGGATGAATAATATATAGGTAGATAGTGACGCATTTTGGGATCCATCCAAAAGAGGCAGCGCCCGGTAAATGGAAAGATTGGTCATTACTGTGGTTTGAACAGGGAATGCATCTCAGCAGTTCCACTTCTGTCAGTCCTCTAAGCTACTGACTGCAGCTGGGCTAATGCATTGCCTCCAAGGAGAATCTATTGATGTGCTGCAGAGGAATTAACTTTGACGTAAGGGAATTTTGTTTTCGCCACTGCTCATAAAAACAACTGCCTTGAGCAAAGGAAAATGTGTGTGGCAATTTGTGCATTTCCAGTAATGACTGTACCTGGGCAGAGGGTTCTTATGGAAGGAAATGACATCCCTGCAGACCAGGGCTGGCTGATGAATGATTAATGAAGATCAACGCTACCAAGATGCTGGCTCTAGAAAGATAAGGGAGAATGATGGTGTGAGCTGGAGGGGAGAGGAGGTGCATGGAAAAGCATGCTCCACTTACGGGCAAGATTCCAAGGGATTTGGCTATTGTCAGTGATTTAGAATCATTGTAGGGAAGTATCAGCAGGGTCAGTTGCCCTGCAGCTGGCAAAAGAAGAAGCCTACTCAGACCTTCCCTCCTCCTGCCTCTTCTTGGAGGCCCTGACCTTCCTTCTTGGGATAAGGCATAATGTCTTCCTTCAATTCTACTCTCCTGCCCTGTGTACAGCACCCCCACCCCCACACTGTCTGTCACCTCTTCTTTCACAGACAACTCTCTTGGCTCTATTTTCTTGTAATTCCACCCTGCATTTTCCTAATTCTTTGCTAACAAAATCCTGAGGATCACTGCCATTTTGATCATTACCAGTCCCTGGGTAACAGAATGCTCCCTACAGAGCCCCAGGAGGGACCAGAGATTCCAACTCCTCTCGCTCCTACCCTCCGTGCTGTTCAGACAAGGCCCTTAGGTGATTTCTGTACTTGGTCTGCTCTGCAACCTGGTACCAAAATAAAATTCTGAGGTCACCCACTGAGTCTCCATCTGTCTCACCCCTGGCATAGTCAAGATTTCAGAGAAGGAATCTGGGTTATTTTTGAATATTTTTTTTACAAAGCCAGAATTCTCTGTGCCAGGGTCAGAAGAACTTTGAGCCTCAGGGGTGGGGCCTTTGGTTCGTGTACCCACAGACAGGGGCCAACAGCTGACCTGGGACTCTGTGAAGGGCAAGGTGCTGAGCCCATGTCCTCCGTTGCATTCCTCCCTCTGTGGGGGGACATCTCAAGCAGGACATCTCAAGCAGGCTTCTTCTCCTCCCACACTGGCAGCTCGATAGAAGTGCCCTGCACTGGAAGAGAGTAGTGTGGCTACTTAAAGTACCCTGGGTGGGTTGGACCATGCAGCGCGTTTGACCTCAATCCATTTGTTTTATGACTCAAAGTGGTTTTGGTTCTTCTTTGCCCGGAAGTATCCTTCCTCTGTGTAATGATAGGGATTGAGAACAAAAGTGAGCTTATCACAAAACAAAAGAAATAAAGTAAGATATGACCAGAAGGCATTCTTTTTCTCCCCCCTCTCACTGAGAGTAGTTTTACACATAGTGGGAGGAAGAGAGTAGCATGTGTGCGGCTCTTGCTGGGTTAAGTCTTATTTGAAAGAAACAGGGAGACTTATTTTTCTCATGTTCATTGTAGCACTATCACAAACTCCAGCCCGTATGCCTACCCTAATGAGAAGATTAAAGACTTTTTTTTAATGCCATTTGTTTTGTTTCTAAGCAGTAGGTGACAGGAGAGCTAAGTATTCTCTCTGAGTTGATGCAGTAGTTCTAAAGGCAGCGGGACCCAATGGCTGCATGACCTTGCTTTTTATGTTCAATTAAATGGACCAGAGAGAAGATCTATATTGTTTCTGAAGTGTTGAGATCCATAGACGGGATGAGAAATTTCTTTGCCTATGCCAACTGGGAAAAAACAAATGAAGCACTTTTGGGAATTCAAAGTGTCCCCCTGAGTCTCATTTTTCACTCAAACCCCGTGATGCTCTTATTTGATAGCAAGGCATGGCTTGGGGAGTTGGCAGCACAGGGTCATGGGTAGTGATTCATGGGCTTATATTTGTTTGTGGATGACTCTGTTAACAAGTAGTCTGTTCAATATTACTTACCCGCAGGACACTGTGTTGGGTGCTAGAGGAATTATAAACGGGCATAGACGTTTCTGCCTTCAATGATTAGAAAATCTTACTTGGAAGCAAAGCATCTGTTCACTGAAAGAGATCACTACTGAGAGCAAATGCCAAGTGTGGCGGGATTGAGTTGCCACTCACCTCTCCTTCCTTAGGATTCTAGGGACAAGAGAAATCATTAAAAGCAACTCTAGCTAAATGGGAAATGAGGTACTGATTTATTACTCTGAGGAATAACCCCAAGTATTACTTCTGATGAGTTGTACTGGGGAATATGAATCAGACCTGAGGTTGAGCAGTGGGAGGACACACTGGTCCCACTCCAGCATGACTGGACCTCTACGAATAATTCTAAATGCTCTCACCAATAAGCTGAATGGTCAAGGACCACAGAGCAGAGGGGACCGTTCCCATGTGTGCATACTGCATGGAGGGGGGGGCAGGAAGTGAGAGAGGAATGGTCGCTGTCCCCAGGAGAAACAACAGCGACGTCAACAATTGGCGCAGTTCCAGATTTCAAGCACAGTTAATATGATTCCTGGTAAAACATGGGTCCATGAACGTCAGGCTTCAGTCAGATTCTAATCTTTCCTGGAACCTTTAGAGGTAGAGCTTAGAATTGTTCTCTTCTAATAATCCTTCACAATGGAGAGGGAGCTCTTGAGTGGAAATATGAAATATGAAGAGATGACAATGTGTCAGATGTGTTATCATCATAGATTGATGGTGACCATCAGTTCTCTATATTTAAAAGTGTTTTTTTTGTCTTTTTTTCCTTTGTTCATTTGTTTGTTTCTTAAATTTCACATATCAGAGAAATCATATGATGTTTGCTTTTCTATGATATGGCTTATTTCACTTAGCATTATACCCTCTAGGTTCATCCATTTGTTGCTGCAAAAGATTGGATCTCATTCTTTTTTTATGACTCAATAATATTCCATTGTGTATATATATACACACCACTTCTTCCTTATCAATTCATCAATCAGTGGACACTTGGATTGCTTCCATATTTTCAGCAGTTGTAAATAATGTTGCAATAAACCTGAGGTTGCATGTGTCTTTTCAGATTAGGATTTTCCTACTCTTTGGGTAAATTCCCAGGAGTAGAATTAATGGATCCTACAGTAATTCTATGTTTAATTTTTTGAGGACTCTCCGTACTACTTTCTATAGTGTCTGCACCAATTTGCGTTCCCACCAACAACCAACAGTTCATGAGGTTTCCTTTTTCTCCACATCCTCACCATCCACCTGTTGTTTCTTTGCTTTTGATTTTAAATAATAGGTGTGTGGTGATATCTCATTTGATATGGATTTGTATTTCCCAGATGATGAGTAATGTTGAGCATCTTCTCATGTGTCTGTTGTAGGATGCCACTTTTTAAAATTTCTAATTTTACTTAAATTTGATTAATTAACAGATAATGTATTATTAGTTTGAAAGATAGAGTTCGGTGATTCATTAGCTGCATATAACACCCAGTGTTCATTACATCACATGCTCTCCTTAATGTCTATCATCTAGTTACCCCACCCCCACCTACCTCCCCTCCGGCAACCCTCAGTTTGTTCCTAGGGTTAAGAGTCTCTTATGATTTGTCTTCCTCTCTGATTTTGTCTTATTTTATTTTTTCCTCCCTTCACCTATGATCCTGTTTTGTTTCTTAAATTCTACCTATAAGTGAAATTGTACAATAATTTTCTTTCTCTGATCCACTTATTTCATTTAGCCTAATACCTCTAGTTCTATCCACATCATTGCAAATTGTAAGGGCTCATCTTTTGATGGCTGAGTAATATTCCATTGTAATACATATACCACTTCTTCTTTATGCATTCATTTATCTATGGACATCTGCGTTCTTTCCATAGTTTGGCTATTGTGGCTATTGCTACTATAAACATTGGGGTGCAGTTGCCCCTTCAGATCAGGATGTTGTTTTTTGGCAACTCTTCACTAAATTCCACAATCTCAGTCTCATTTATCTAATTTTTATTAACATCATCTTATTTTTTTTATTTTTTCCCACTTAGAACCCTGAACTTCAGCAGTTCTAAAATCCCATGAGGACTGCCAACAAAATGGTCTGACTTTCTTTTCACTGCCTCTCATCCTTTTATATCCTCTCTCCACCTCCAACTTAAATTCTATGATCATTCCTATAACCTCTTCTTTATATGTACCTTCTTTTCCCTTGTCCTACACTCCCTTTATGGTTTTAGTAAAAGTACATCCTGGTTAAATCTTTCTGTCCATCTCTTCTGTGTTTATGCCCACACAGTTGAATGTTGCTGGAGAAAATCTCAACCATGAGCATGGTTTAATTTTGTATTCATGACCATGAACTTCAAATGAGATCCAAATGTGGCCCAGCATCATTATCATAATGTATTTCTCTGGTCCATTTATCCTCCCACTTTCCTAGGCAGTACCTCATCATTTCAAGTCTCCCACAACCCTTCCTCCATCCTCGTTCTCACCTGCTGATCTTGATACCTGCTTTACTAAGAAATTGAAGCTGTGAGAAGAGATTGGCAGACTTCTAGCCCCACATTGTACCCACATACCAGCATCCTCATCCATACCTCTGCCTTCCTGCCACCTGGATTTTGGGTGACCCTATCTAAAGGCTGTCCCCTTTAGATACTACTCAAGGGCATTGCTCAGCAATTCTTTGATTCATAAATCATCAGCTTTCCCTCTCCTTCTTGTAAAAAAATGCTGTTAATTTCCTCATTTAAAAAAACCTCCTCTTTCCCAAGGTGCCCATCAACAGATGAATGGATAAAGAAGATGTGGTACATATATACAATGGAGTACTATGCCTCCGTCAGAAAGGATGAATACCCAACTTTTGTAGCAACATGGACTGGACTGGAAGAGATTATGCTGAGTGAAATAAGCCAAGAAGAGAAAGTCAAGTATCACATGGTCTCACTTACTTGCGGTGCATGAG